>BBSZ01006667.1:0-20564 GCA_000981365.1 Subanguina moxae | reverse complement strand
GTGTGAACATCAATACAAAAAAGTAGGCCGGAGAGATAAAAAGTGGGAAAAAATGGCTCGGAAGGTCGAGGGTAAATAAAATTTACATGCCCCCTAGCAAGTAAATTTTTTTAACGTGAAAATTACCCGGCGGGTAATTTTATTTACCCTTTTAGCCGGGTAAATCCATTAATTTTGAATACGAAAATTACCGGGTAAAAAAAGTACCCGGCAAATAATTGCCGGGTAAATTTGCAAAAGATATTGAATACGAAAAAGTGAAAAAAATTACCAAATTATAAAATTACCCGGTAATTCCAAAAATTACCCTTTGTTTTGAAAACGGGGTAATTAAACAAGCCCCCGGTATTTTTTTTTACCCGGGTAATTATTTTTTATCGGGTAATTATCGTGTTTTGAATACGGGTCCAGTTGACTCAACGTTGCTGAAAAAAGCAGGAGAAAAAGGTCTTTGAATGTAGCAAAAGATCATCCCGTAAAAGATCTTTTTCACTAACTTCTTCCACCAATATTGAGTCAGCTCATACTGCATTAGGAAGAACACATCCAGGGCTAAACATTGGAAAAAAAATTAGAAATATTTGTTGTAAAACAGCCGAGATAATCAAGTTTAAGCAATTTGACGGGATAAATGAGTAATTTGAGGGGGAAAATCAATTTAAGCCAAAATATTTTAGGTGGTCAAGTTTTTTTTTTTGACACACCCTCTATACAAAAACAAAGATTTTGGGTCGCCACCCGTTAGTAGCGTGAAAAAATCTTTGCAAAAATAGGTGCTTTTATACAAACAAGATTTTCAGTTTTCGGCTAACAAAAAGCTGAAAATCTGAAGCAAAGAGAATAAACCGAAAGCTAAATACCAAAGGCCAGCTAAAAATATCAAAACTTTATAAAAATTATGCAATGGATTGTTTGGGATCCAATTACAATATATTAGCTATATTCACCAAAAGTCAGACATCAACTCTAAAAGGTCATTTACACTGAGCTATGTGGATAGAAAAGGTTTGAATAAATTACACAAACAATTACAATACGCCCCGCAACCAATTAAAAAAAGTAGTAGGACTCATAATTTATGAGTAAATATTATGGATATGAGTTTGTTCTTCGCAACAAAAAAAAGTCCAGCCCAATTCAATACCAGGGTCGAGTCGACGACTTGGCTGATGGTGTGAGCACGCCTCGACGAACAGGAGTCTTGTGAACATTGGTTTTGACGGGCGACTTCACAAATGTTTTGCAAGTGTTGTCAACAGGTTGATTTTCTTGTTTAGGAGACGAGGTTACTGGTCCCTGCTGAAAACTCAAGATTGTGGATTATTAAGAGCGAGAAAGTGGGCTTAAATTTTCCTACTCAAAATATTTGATACTCGCCCCAATAGGCACAAAAAGAAGCTCAGCAATCGGAATGTGATAAAAAAAAAGTTTCAAAAAGTGTTGCTGAGATATCACTAGGACATAAAGTTGAGTTCATGGCTGGCTTTGTTCATACTACGTATCTCAACCACCGGTACACGGTAAATTGCGGGTCGCCAAAATCCAAACGCGTGGTTTTTTGACATATTTTTTCTTTTTTTTTTAACTCTTCATTGCTCCTATAAGCCTGTTTGATGTCTCTATACCCAAAGTGGCCGAAAAAATGAGGCAAAACTGTCTCGAAAATACGAATTTGAAAATTTGTCTGGCCCGATTTTGTCCGACCCGATTTTGGTCACCCGCAATTCAACCACCAAACCACTTTTTGAAATTCTCTTATCATATTCAAATTCCTGAGATCTTTTTGCATATCAGGGGGCCTCCGCATAAAAAAATACCGACAAAATGTAGGATTTTTGTTTAAAAAGGTAAGAAAGAATTTTTAAAAAGTGGCGAACTGGCCACTCCACTTAGGATAAAGTTACTATTATTTTTTGGCACTGCCGGAGCCTAACCATCACTCTGCCGAACCGGATTTCTTTCAAAATCGTGTTTGAACCTCTTTTAAGCAACTTTAATACTTTAAAAATGATTAAAGAAATGCGTTTTCTTGCATTTTCCACTTTTAGCCAAAAAATATTTGATCAAAATTCGGCTTTTGCCTTGGGGGAGCAAAGTAAGTCAAGAGAAAATTTAGGAAAATATATACACACTTGGCTCCCATATTTGCCCACCCCTGGTTTATATCATGGCCACAATCTCCGGTGGGCAACTTAGAAACTTGGGGCACGACATATCCAAAACCTACACTGGGTGTGCTGGTCGGCGAGATTACGCTCAATTGGCTGCAACTAAAACTTCGCTTTCTGGTAGATCTAGTCAATGTGGCTGTGGTTGGAGTGGTTGTTGCAGTGTTGGTTCGTTTCACGCTTCTGGGAAGTACTTTACTCTGGACACATTCCGCATGTTTTCTGGCGAATTGCTAAATATAAATGTGCACAATTAAATAATATACCTTATTCACTGCAATTAACTATGAAGTTCCATTTCCTACTTGATTCAAAATCCTCCTAGCATAGTATTTTCGATCTCATTTTTGCAGGCGACTCTTTGGCAAGTCACCACCCAACTTGAAGCTTAGACAATAACCTACAAGTTTTGTTCATAAGCTGCCTGAGGGTGGTGTGGGAAAAATATGTCAAAAACACAATCTCAGTAACATGATTTTGGATCAATAAAGGGAGTTTACCAGAGTGGTAAAAGACAGTTGGCTGTGATTTTTCCAAAATGATTAATATTTCTGTATAACCAAGTAGTTGTGAGAATTGGGGATCATATTCAAGTAACGCCGAGTTTTTTTATTTTAGCAGTCAAAGTTTCCTCAGTAATCTGAAAGCCTGAAAAGCAAAAAGTGACATGGTTACCGAGATATAGTCAAAAGAAGCTATGTCAACATTTTGAAACAACGACCATCTTACGTACAGCCATACCTTGATAACCAAGCAACTTTTTGAAATTCTGCTTTCAGATTCAGATTCCTGAAAAAATTTTGACTACTGACGGCCTAAACAATCATAATTTCTTTCGAAAATAAGTACTAATGTTCAAAAATATTAAACATTTTGGGAAAAAGCATGGCCAACTGTCCTATAACTAACAAGAACGAACATAATAACACAACGAAGCAGAAATCAACTAACCTTCTGAGCTTTCTGCATTTCCTTGTCTCGTTCATACTCATCCATAACATATTCTGCATATTTGTTTGGTAGCATGCCTTCTACCTACACATCTCTGTTATGATTAAGGAAATACGCTAGTTAGGATGTATTCTTTAACAAACCCTGGGGCGGGGTGGATTTCCAAAAACCGTATAGTCCTATATATATGAAGGCTAGAAATAAAGAGGGTGGCTTATTAAGTAGGTTTAACCGGTGGCAAAAGCTGGAAATCACAAAAAGTATATAATTACTGAAGGCTAGTGCAAAAGGATGACAACAGGGACAGAGAGGAGAGCCAGAACTTTGTGTGAAAATTGCAGAGAAATCGTCGTTTTTCAAGCTACCACAGTCTTATCTTGAGTAAACAAATGGCTATTTTTGTAAAATTTGATATGAATCTTAAAAATGATCTCTTAACTAGGATTGTCGGTCCGGCTACCCGTTTTCGGATCATTGGAACCAAAACCCGGTCTTTTCGGCTATCGGTTCGGGTACCCGACAACCCAACTCTTAACTTACGATGAATTGTAACTAATTTAGCCAGCCAAATTTTTTAAATTTGATTGTTTTAGCGGCCCAGTCCTAAAATGGATACCATTTTTTTCATTACTACACTTAGACGAACAACTAAGCCTTAGGCTTAGGGTAGGCCAGCGTAGGTTAGCTGAGACTCAGCGCATACCCTATTTCACCTATGTTCAAATATTTAACCCAAAGTTGAAAATCAAAAAGAAAAGGAGAAGATTACTCTTAGGCTAGAGCTAGAGGAAGACAGAGAAGAGAGCCAGAATTTCTAACCCAAAGCTGAAGATCCGAACAAAAGAGAAGACTATTCAAAAACCTATGTTTAGTTGTATGCCGATTTGTAGTACCTGAGGTTAGAAAGGAAAAAGTTGCACCCATTCTAGGACAGGGCAGTTTTTGCTATATTTCAATGATCTTTTTTACTTTTTTTTTCAAAGTGTAACCCAGAATTTTCTTTTTCTAATGAGGTATCAACTGACTTGAGGCTACTGGAAAATGTTGGGAAAAAGGCCTTTGAATGAGATTGGAAGTATTTTGCCAAAAAAGCTTTTTCCACCAAGATTTAGTCAGCTGATAACTTATTGGGAAGAGGAGATCCAGGGCTACATGTTGGAACAAAAAGGAGAAAAGATTATTAAAAAAAATAGGCTAATAAAGTTTTTAAAGGCTTGGATAGATCCACCTGGATGTCTTGCTCGTCATAGCCCTGCTTTACATATTCAGCCACGATTCTTTGCAAATCTTCAAATGCTTTGGTCATATGCACACTCACTTGTTTCTGGCGCTGCAAATCCGACATAAAAGAAGTCCAATTTTTTAAACTAATTTCCAGACTCCACCTTAAGAGTTGATGCAATGGATCCACCCCTATTGTTGTAGAAAGAGGCTCTACACACTCGCTGCTCTCCAGCTAACTTCTCCTTCCACAACGACATCCATTCGTTGAGTTTGTCGAAGACAGGGCGTCCACGCTGATACTTCTCTTGCAAACATTGCACTTCCTGCTCCATTTTTTCGATGTCGTTGTTGTCTTGTTTTTCTGTAAAAAAGAAGATTTTTTCAATTTTTAACAAGTTTGATTGAAAATGTTATACCGGGATCGAAATCGGTGGGGTAGAAGCGTCGATCAGCTAGAAAACATTTGCGCGAAAGCTCTTCTAATTTGACCAGCAATTCGTCGTAGCGGAATGCCACTTGCTCTACCCACACGTCATGCTGGTCTTTCAGCTAGAATCTGACGGTGAAAGACGAAGAGAAATAATAACTGCTATATTTTCTTGACTAAAAATTAGGAACCGTCATAAGACGAGCTCTCGAATCTCCTCTCACTTCAGTCAAATTTGGTCATTTGGATTCGTCTCTACACAAGTGAAAATTTCCTACTGGTTGGCCAGGGAATTCCCACTGGGTTACCACCAAATCGCCAGTGTTGATTCCTTTTTGTCCAGTGGAAATTAGTGGTAATCCGATAGTAGATTAAAAAAAGGTAGAAAACGTTGGATTACCACATGAACCACAAGCTTCAAGAATCTAGTCTCGGAACTTTTTTAATTGAGTCTCGTTTTTTTTTTTTGAACGAAGGAGTCTCGTCCTGTGGACTCGCACGACTCAAATTGCAAGCTCTGAGTTATCGGGTGAGGCAAAAGTTCGTACGAAAATTTAAACCTTATTTTTAATCATGAAATGTACTCTTTCCCACAAAGTGTTTGGTACCCTTTTAAAGAGCAGACAAAAAGCTTTTAAACGGTAAATAACTTTATTACAATAAATGATCAAAATGGCCACCTTTGGCCGCAATACAACAATGGAGACCTTTTGGAAAATTATCAATTGCTTTCTTTATCATATCCAGTGGAAGACGTCTCCATTCTCCTTGCAACCACTGTTTGAGATCAGCGATGGTTCGGTGAAGCTCTGAGCAGCTCCAGTTGCGGCCAAACAAAGTAGTCCATCACGTTTCCTTCAGCGAAATTTTCGGTGACCACTCTCCATCGTCCCGAGTTCAATGAGTGTCAACACTGATCGAGTCCGGAAAGTTCTGTTGAATCCATTGCTGAGTTGTGCGACCGAAGGTGGCCATTCTGATCATTTGTTGAAATAAAGTTATACACCTTTTAAAAACTTTTTGTCTGCTCTTTAAAATGGTACCAAATACTTCATGGGAAGAGTACATTTCATCATTAAAAATAAGGTTTAAATCTTGATACGAAGTTTTGCCTCACCCGATAGATGTTTTGGCGGTTTGCCGGCAGCAGTAGTAATAGACCAAAGCCCTGGTCACAATCAAAGTGGGAGGCTAAAGTCTTAATTTGGTACCTTTCCAACAGAAGTCGGATCTGAAGATTTTCTACGGCTAAAGTTCGGAATCCGTCCATGCGCCAAAATCGTATTTTGACCAGTTTTTCGTGCTTCTCAACCCCGAAACCCTATAGAAAATATGTTTTTAGAGCGCGGACGACTGTTTTTAGAGTAAAAAATTTTTCTACCAAAAATTTGGTCCCCCCTGGTCCCCTTGTTAGAGTTAGAGATGCGCGCACTCACTTATCTTAGACATAATTCCGAGCAAGACTCTTGATCATAAAATGTACATAGAGACTCGTTTTGCCCAGCTCTAGTGACCAAAACGGGGTAGAATACCCTTATATAGGGTGTTTTACTTGTGGATTTTTAGACCACAGGAGGGACCAAGGCAAAAATCAATAGTTGGTCGAAAACTTTTTAACTCCAAAAATAGTCATCCGCGCTCGAAAAACATGTTTTTCGTACGTTTTATTGGCTAAAACGTTTAAAAAAGTGGTCAAAACACGATTTTGGCACATGGACGGATTCCGAACTACGGCCTCTAATTTGAGAGGGGTTTTCAATTTGAGGCATTAGTAGTTGGATAAATTGCCAATCGATCTTTTAGAGCCGATTTCTGTAGGAAAATCCGAAATTTAGAAAATTTCGCCTATCACCTAGGTTGTAGCCAGGTCGTCACTAATAAACCTTTTGTTCCAGGGCAACCGCTTTTTCAATGACTTGGGCACACACAATAGTGGTCGGTAAAGTGAAGTCGCACTCAAGAAACATTAGCTCCTCATTGGAAATGCTGCAGTTGAGGCCCAGTGTTTTATGTATCCTGAATTCTCTTCGCAATGAAATAGTCCACTAATTATTTGAGCTATTATTCAACTTGAGCTTCAATAAATCATACTTTTTACATTCGCTTTGCAATTCTGTAAGTTTGTGAAGTCTTTCCGCTATTAGATCTCGCAAATTAAGCACCATTTGGCGCATTTTATCCATCTCCTTTTCATCAAGTATCTAAGCATAAGTGGATTATGAAATGTAAACAAGAGGGTAAAAACCAACAGTGTCAGTATTGACATTCACTTGGACCATTTCAGTGTCTGTTCGATGGCATAACAATACCAGTTCTTGATATAGGTCCATTTGGGTTTGCACGATTTTATCTTTCCGATCCTGCAACACTGCCAAATCTCTGTCCAGAGCTTTTAGTAGAGCAATTGAGCCATCGGGGTAGGGACTTTCATCAAATTTTGGCATGCTGAAGAGTTTTCGCAGGTCAGCAATTGCTAATCTACGAGCTGTGATGTCTTTGCCCACATTAAGTATCATTTCTTCTTCAGAGCTCACCTAAAACATTTTTAGAGTCCACCCCCTGCATAAGAAACATTTTCGCTTTTTTCATATGTGGTTCACGGCTATTTTAAATCCATTTGTAGGTTTGTCGGTTCGGCGGGTCTAAAACCCTATCCATTTGCCTTGGTCATCAAAGGCATAAGCCAAAATTTAGTTAAAAAAAACGTAAAAGATTGGCTTCTAAGACAGGGAAGTGTCAGAAAAAATTGAAAACCGTCTTTGGCGTGTAGGAATTTCTTGTAAGTGGTTACAGAGTCTCTTATGGAGTTTTATTTATTTTTATTCTTGTTTCCATTTATTGTTTTTCCGGTTTTGAAATGCGTTTTCTTGTCTTTTCTGTAGTAATTGAACACTGCATTTTTGTGGATGAATGACTTCAGATGGACTAATGCCGATGTGGTCAAAAAGCTTCAAAAAATTTTAAGACGCAAGTGAATTCCATGTAGTCAGCTAACATCCATAAAGGTTTAAGTCTGAGGTTGTTTTAGAAGGCGAACAGTAAGCAGAAATAAACTAGGAACGTGAAAAAAGTACAGTCAAACCTCGATAACTCGTGACCGCCGATGACACGTAACCCCAAGCTTGATCTAATTGGCCAGCAATGAGGTAAAACTTTACAAAAACCCGTCACCCTCGATAACACGTCACAATTCGCCGATTCCCAGGGGGTGACGGGTTATCGAGGTTTGACTGTAGGAGAAAAGAAACACACAAAAAAATTGGCAGCAAAAATATGATAAAATCACACGACCATGGCAGAAAGCAATAACCAATTTGAAATTTCAAATCCTTGGCATTATATAGGACGTTTGAGGGATTTTGTGACATTTGTCACACCAACCCTCAAACGTCCCTATGCCGAAAAAATGTCAAGCGAAAAGTTGCAGTAGAAAAGCCAGACATGTCAGGAGCAGGCTTGTGTTGGCCTCCGGAAGAATCCTCCGGAGGGGAGGATTTTTTCCTCCACCTCCACCTCCGGCCGGAGGTCGGAGGTGGAGGCGGAGGAAAAAATTTTTGAAGCCGGAGGTCGGAGGTGGAGGCGGAGGAAAAAATTTTTGAAGCCGGAGGTCGGAGGTGGAGGCGGAGGAAAAAATTTTTGAAGCCGGAGGTCGGAGGTGGAGGCGGAGGAAAAAATTTTTGAAGCCGGAGGTCGGAGGTGGAGGCGGAGGAGAAAATTTTTCAAAATACATCTCTGGTCAGGAGCAGGAAATAACTTATTTTTCACAATTTCATGAGAAAGCCGGATGTTTGAGCCGGTTTTTGAGAAGAAAGTTTTGACTTTACTGGATTACACCCACCCCTTTTTTTTTGCCCTTTTACCATGTTTTTCTCACTAAACTATGACAGAAAAGGTCTAAAACAAATTTATTTCTCAAGAATCTTGCTCGAATTCATCTCACAAGTAGGTCTGTGTGCGCATCTCTAACTTTCAAGCCTCCTTACGGGAGCGACAGGAGCCTGGAGTTGAGATGCGCACACAAACATACCTGAGAGAAAAATCACTAGAGAACAAGCTCTGGATGTTTGAAAATAGCATGCGTGTCAGAGCTTCTTTTATGCGGTAGAGCCCAGTTGACAAAGCTATGTTCAAAGATTTTCTCTTTTCCTGGCTTCTGCGGCCAATGAAGCCCCTCACATTTTTATAGGGAGATTAGTAAATGCTACGAATATTGGCTTACAATGTCTCGGAGGAGGGTATGAAAATGCTCATATGCATACTCCACCCTTGCCTCTCTTGAAGAAATTTCCATATGAACCTGGTCCCATAATTGTGTGAGTCGTTCCAATGTATTTCGGATGCTCAATATTAATTCAGATGTTGAATCCTCCACCGACATTCTAAATATTGTGTCAATGAAATGGTAAAAAAATCAACAGATATTATCCAGTAACGAATCGACAGTCAACCAACCTTCGACGGTTGTTACGACTACAAGGCCTACAAAGTGGGTCACCTGTAGCAGGCATGATAAATGACTGATTGCTTCAAAGAAAAGAGATTGGCGAAAATTTAATCGCCAATTATGCTGAAAATTTTGAAATTGGTTATTTTCGATTATAAAACTGTAGAGCGTGTTAAAAACGATGCACCTCAGCAAAACATTCAAAACAATCCATTCGCGCCCATTTTATTAAGTTTATTTTATAAGCTTCTGTTACTGCGAGCATATTTGTTTATGGCAATACACGTCTTGTATCTCATGGAATTGGCATAAATATCATTGGCTTCATGATCAGCACGGATAAATGGCAAATCTTTGCAGAAAAGTACCGGTAGTTATAAAGCATTTCTTTTGGAGCGATCTCAAAATCTATGTTTGATTTCCCGCCACTTTGTTCAACAATGATTGGGCGCAGTTAGAATTATCTAGGAAGTAAAAGTTTCTCGTTTACACTCCCAAAAAGTTTTATTTGGTTTAGCCTGGGGGAAACTGTTTTTTACTCTCTCCTGCCACTCCTCAATTTTTTGTGTTGGTTACTTTATCGAGTGAGCTTCTTTAATATAACTTCATCAGTTTTCAGAGAGTTTCGTCAAAATGTCGGTGCCAATTATTTTATTGCGTGAAGGTACTGAGAGCAAGCAAGGAAAGGGACAAGTTCTCAGCAACATCAATGCTTGTTGTGCTGTGGCGGATAGCGTGCGTACTACCTTGGGACCTCGCGGAATGGACAAACTGATTGTCGATCGCAAGGGTGAACATCGTTTGCTTCTTATTTTCTTTGACTTGTTGGGTTTTCTTCTTCAGGCAAGACTACTATCTCCAATGATGGTGCGACTATTCTGAAGCTTCTTGACATTGTCTACCCTGCAGCCCTTACCATGTGTGACATTGCTAAAAGTCAGGATGCTGAAGTTGGAGATGGAACCACTACTGGTAAGATAAATATTGCAAAAATCCTTTCAATTACTAATCATATTTGCTTCTTAGTCGTGTTACTTGCATCTGAATTCTTGAAGCAGGCAAAGCCCTATGTTGAAGATGGTGTTAGTCCGCAGTTGATCATTCGTGCATACAATGCCGCATCCTTGAAGGTATTTTGGCCTTCTTACGTAGCTTATCAACTAAATCTTTAGGCTTTGGATTATCTCAAGCAACTCTCGGTAAAAATAAGCGGCGAAGCTGAGCTTCGCAGTATGCTTGTCAAGTGCGCGTCTACTTCTTTGAGCAGCAAGTTGGTAAGGAAATTCGAGAATTGTATTTTTTTTTTAATTGTATATGCTTGCGTTTTTTACAGGTCAATCAGGATCGTCAGCACTTCGCGGAGCTTGTGGTCGATGCAGTCAGTTATCTTGACGAAAGCCTGCCTATCAACATGGTTGGAATCAAAAAAGTTAGCGGTGGATCACTGACGGTTAGTTCTTTATCCGGATCTATTTGGTTTCATAGTTTTTTATTATAGGATTCTCGGTTGGTCAAGGGAGTTGCCTTCAAGAAAGCCTTCAGCTATGCTGGTTTTGAGATGCAACCAAAGCATTACGACAAACCGCTGATTGCCATTCTGAACATTGAGTTGGAGCTGAAGGCTGAGAGAGATAACGCGGAAATGAGAATTTCTAATGTGAAGGATTATGAAAAAGTTTGGCTTAGTTTTGACCCAATTTTTGCGACCATATATTAAGTCTTCTATAGATTGTTAACGCTGAATGGACCATTCTCTACGACAAACTTCAGAAAATTCACGATAGCGGAGGTTTTTATTATTGGGAGGCCAAATGACTGTTCAATTAATGTCATTAATGCATTTTCAGCCAAGATTGTTCTCTCCAAACTTCCTATTGGTGATGTCGCTACTCAGTGGTTCTCAGACAAGTATTTTTATAACTTTTTTCTTTATAAAACCAAGTTTGAATTTTTAGGGATATGTTTTGCGCTGGAAGGATTCCAGAAGAAGACTTAGAGCGTCTTATTGCTGCGTGTGGAGGATCTGTGTTGACTACTGTCTCCAAAATTGACGTATCCGTGCTTGGAAGTTGTGAATCATTTGAGGAACAACAAGTTGGGAGTGAGCGGTAAGTTTCTTCGTGCTAGTAAGTTTGGTCCTCGATAGTTCGTCGGTCCAGTCCGTGGTTGGATTATAGATGTTTGGCTGTATTTGGTAATCATATCTGCTAATTTCCTATCCATTGCAGGTTTAATTTCTTCACGGGTTGCTCCAAGGCCCACTCATGTACTATTTTGTTGCGTGGTGGAGCTGAGCAATTTATTGCAGAAACCGAGCGTTCTCTGCATGATGGTGAGTTTGGGATTACTGTGTGCAATCTCTGTCATGTACTTTTTCATTTTTAGCAATTATGATTGTTCGTCGTGCTAAAAAGAATGACTCTATTGTGGCTGGTTTGCTTTTTATTTTCTGCTTGTTGAAGTACATAAGCAATCTAAGGTGGTGGTGCTATTGAAATGGAGTTGAGTCGACACATTCGTGAACTTGCTATCCAGATCTCATCGAAAGAACAATTTTTTTGGAAGGCTTATGCCAAAGCTTTTGAGGCAAGACATCTATGTTTATTTAATTCAATTCTTCGGCTTTCAGATAATTCCGCAACAATTGTGCTTCAACGCAGGGATTGATGGCATCAACATGCTGAACAAGCTTAGAACTAGCCATCAGAAGGGTGGAAAATGGGTTGGAGTCGATATTCAGAAAGAGGAGGTAGCAGACAATATGGAAGGTTGCGTTTGGGAGCCTGCCTTGGTGAAACAAGTAGCTTCATGTCCTTCTCAATACCGCTTTATATTTCTTTCCATAATCCTTTCAGAATGCAATCATCGCAGCTACTGAGGCCGCTTGCTTGGTGTTGAGCATTGATCAAACTATTAAGAATCCGAAAATGAAGAATGAAATGCCCGGTCTACCTGGGCAAATGCCACCTCAATAAAAAACAGAGGCGCAATTTTTGCTTGTTGTTGACCGTTGATTTACGTTTAAGCCTGCTTTAATAAAAAAAGCTTTTATGGGTTGAAACTGAGCGTTTTTGTTTCAGTCATTAAGGTGTGTTTGTGCCGCCAGGTACGGTTAGGTAGTTTTGCGCGTTTCGCCACCGAGACGTGTCCATACTAGTCTTTCGTGTCAAGGTAGTGGCCGATACGTTTTTCCCAAGCAAAGGCGGTTGCGTTCTATTGTAAAGCACGTTTTGTCTTTAAGTAACCCTTTATGCTTACCTTCAAATTTTTTCTCAAAGGCGTGGCTCTTTAAGATTTCCTCTAGGCTTGAGGTGTCTCGCGCAATATTGTTAGCGGTAGAAATGTTAGCAAAAAAAGTTAAGGTGGTAGGAATGAGAGTAGGGGTTTACGGCACTATTCCTCACGTGGGGGAGGGATCTGCCAGACGGACTTCCCAAAAAATTTTGGGGCATTTAAAAGAAAAAGCTTTCGCAGGAAGCGTACACTTTGCACAAGCAAAGATTAAAACAACGTATAGACCGCTGCAGATGCTTCGCGCGATAATTCCCAGCTTCTAGGTCTCAAGTTTTCCTGCTCAAATTCTTCCATAAGCTTAGTAAGATGTTCGGCGCCATCGAATTTGCCCAACTTCCGTTTTTTCGATATGCCTGCTTGCATGATAGACCTAAAAACAACAAGTGGGAATTTTTGGTGATCGAGTTCTAATGGTTTTCAGAATAGATAGTTGGAATGGATACTCGGTTTGTTATAAAGAAAGGAACATTCATAAGGAGCCTTCAAGGAGAGGAACTTCATAAGTCTAGGTGTTTATCCATGTAACAACAAAAAAAACAACGTAAAAACTTAAAAGTATTAAATTTTAATTTTCTTCGAGCCGAGCGCTCGGCTCGAAAATTTCGAGAGCTTGACTACTGCTTTCCTTCCTTCCGAACAAGGTCGGGGGAGTATGGTGGGTACTGAAAAACCTCCCAATTGAGCTCCTTGATGGTGGTTTTGGCGAGTTTTGCAAAATGGGGTTGTCGTGAAGCAGGATGACTTGGCCTCTTCTGTCGGGTCTTTTCTGCTGCAGTGTTTACTACCACCGAAGCTCCCAATTTTTCGAGTGAATCCCATGGATTTGAGGTGGTTGCAGATGGTCTGCTGAGTGAATCCCATCTTTTCGGCCAATTCCCTTTGGGTTTGACACCCATCCTCCTCCAATAAGGCCCGAAGTTAGTCCTCGTCAAAGTGGGATGGCCTATATTAATGCTCCACATTCACGCCATTGATCGTGCGGTCTTCTAAATATGCAAATCTACGTATCCAAAAATAAAAAGTCCTCTTAGGAAGGTTCAACTATATTTTGCCAATAAAAATTTTATCATTTTATTATTTATGATTTTAAAAGTTCGGCTATTCTTTTCTGTTGCTCCTCCATCCTTATTCGACTGATAAAGGTAAACGCCTTGTTGACATGGGAACAGGTTAGAGTGTATTTTGCACGATAGTCTTCTTTAAGTGTTAACTTTTTACCTGCAGAAAACAACAATAGTTCAGCTGAAATTCAAGATCAAAAACAGGAAGAATCCTTTGATCCCATGCTAGAAGCTTTTAAGCGAGGAGTTCCTGAAATCTCCACTATCAAAAGTCGCGAAAAAGTCAGTCTTTATCCCCAAATACCATATTTCCTCTGATAATCGCCCTCTTATATTTAAAAAAACATGTTTATGACATTGTGTTTTTGACAAACATTTTGCCGGTGGCTTTTAAACATGTTACATACAAAAACGTAGCCCAGATTTTAAGCTATGTTTTGCACATAACATACCCAGGAGTAACCAAAAAAATATAAGTCGATAGCAATGTCACAAACAAACTTTTTTCAATTTAGGGAGAGACACTTATTAGAGGATATAGTGTATTAGTTTCTCCAGGAGGAGGAAATGCAAACGGAAATTTAGGCTGATGTCGACAAGTCTAAGTGCTCGCGTGTAACTTTTGTCACTACACATACAGTCTTTGAGCGAGAGCAATACGTAATTCAAACGCACAGTAGGATACGTAGGTAGGAGGACTTTTTACTTATGGATACGTAGATTTTCATATTTAGAGGACCGCACGATCAATGGCGTGAATATGGAGCATTGAAAAAGATATGCAATATTGGTGGGTGGAAGATTATTAGAAAGGGTCATGACAAGAAAAGTGTTCAGTATCAATATGTGCCAGCTGGATCATTGCCTCCAAATCCTCCTAGTAAGAATATTTTGGTTTCCAACAGACTTTGATCAATAATTATACCATTGGTAAAAGAGATGATTTTTTTTTATTTCTTGCAGATCGCGAGCCAATCAATGCTCTTGACGAATTCCTGAAGCTAAGTGCAAGTTCAATGCAAACAGGCAAGCCTCAAGCACAAGACAAAACATAATTGGATTGAAAACAGAATTGAATCAGTCTTAGTGTCCCTATGTTAGTGTAAACTCGTATTTGTCAATAAAGAAAGTGAAGTTTCTAATCAAGTTTCTGAAAGATTTTTGTTGTTGTTGCCGAAATCTGCAGATTTTTAGAAAAGTGCCAAGCTCTACTTGGATTTGTGTAATTGCAGGGTCTCCTGATAATTTTGGTTGATTTCTGTCCTTCCTCAATCCTGTGAGTTACTCAGTTATATCCCTTTCTCTTTGATGTGTAGATTTATCAAACTCACATCCAGAAATTCCCATTTCTTGTGTCTTTGAATGTTTTGTGATGTAATTGGTGGTGTTTTCAAGATAATTACACGTGGATATGATGTCATAGGTTTATTTTATATGTAATATCTTTCATAAATAAGGGCCGGAAATTGAACGGTAGATCAAAACGGCGAGCGGAACGCCGTCCAAATTCCAAAATAGGTGGTAACTACGGTGTGGAGGAACTAAATGTAATCAAACTTGCAGTGCAAAGAAGTTTATCCAAACCACGCAGAGAATACAATAAGAACAAAAGAATGCAGACATAGTCCTCAAAAAAACTGTTGGTACAGTAAGAAACAATAAAAAATGAACAGGAATAAATGAAGCTCATTTCGTCAAATCAATGGTCTCATAAGGAAGTGAACGGCAGCAATTGGAACGGCTAAGAGCACGCTGAGCTGAGTAATTCTCCTTTTAAGCTTGTTGTTCTCAGCTTGCGAAATGAGAGCATGCCCATGAGCTTCAAAGAGCTGGTCGACTGTCATATTTTGTATGTGTCGGTCCTAAAAATAAATGTAAAATAATGTGAATATGCACTAAGTAAAAAAGACAAGAAACGTACTGATATGCCCGTTTTCATCACTTCAGAGAGAGGTCTGGTCAAAATCTCGCTTAAAAACATCCACGAGGCAAGCCCATCTTGCATCTAGCCGTATAGCTCAGCAAAGTAGCGATTCATGTAAAATGGAATGAAATAAGAGGATTTGTAAAATAGAATTACTATCAATAGACCTCAGGGAAGCAAAAAGAAATTATTTGGTTGAGTTTAGTAGAAACAGTAAAGAGAATTGGTAGGGCACTGTAAGGAACAGCCCTAAACATGTCAAAAAGAACTTCAGTAGGCAGCATAGTTGTGAATAAGTTAGGCAAAATATTTCGACAGCCAACAATAAAAGCTGCCATTAAAATATTAGTTGATATCAAAGCAGTAAGGCTATCTAAAATGTCATACAGGGCAGCTCAGAAAAAATCAAGTCATTTAAAATAACGAGTCGTATATCATTAAGGATCTCGATAACCAACAAGAGCCAACTGCATTCGTACTCCACTTCAAAATTGTGAGTTTATGGCGCAATCATTGTGTAAACCCCACTTTTGAAAGTAGAAGTTAGCAAGTAATAGCTTATTCGATAGCTGGTGAAACTGAAAATTAAAAAAAATTTCATGATTTTTGACCCCTGTGCTATTATAGGAGTTAAAATTTGCTAAGTCATGACAATGTCACGTTTTGTCACCCGACAAAATGTAAAAATATAATGTTTTGTTGCGCGGCAAGAAGTAAAATAGCACGTTTTTTCTGGTTGTCCTTTTTCATTGCTCTTTACCGACTGTGCCATAATATTAGGAGTCTTTTTAATGTGCAAGAGAAGTGGCAAATTTGCTGATAAAAAGGACAAGTCAATGAAGAAGAAGCAGTCCGCTGATCAAAAAGCTGAAAAAAGACACGTGAAAGTGCGCTTGCCTGAAGTCGAAAGTTTGAATGAGTCGAAGCAGCCACCCAAGAAGCCAGTCAAAGTTGAACCAGCTCTTCGATTAAAACATCTTAAGCCGTTAGAAATCAATCAAAAGCATCAACAGGGGTTGTCAGCTCCACATCAGCGAATCAAAAAGACAATCCAAACAGCAAATAAGCAAAGAAAAGAACTTCCAGCCCGTCCATCTATTCTGAAATCAAACAGTGGATCAAATGAAAGCGAAGAAATTAATTCCGAAACTTCTTCTCAGCTGCCGAAGCCGTTGGACAAGCAGAAATCCCGTCAACATAGCAAAGAAAAAGAGCCGTCTAACTATGGAGAGGAGCTTCATGGACATGTTGAGAAAATTCGCAGCTTTATACGCCGGCTTATACGCACCGAGATACCGAAAAACAGAGAGTCTTTTGAGGAGATGAAAGGATTGCTGCCTAAGCATGCTACTCGCCATGCATTTGATGCCAACGTCAAGAAGTGCCGGTTTGTGGGTAAAGCTGTCTCTCTTTTTCATGCTTTACTTTTTCAATTTTGAGATGTAATTTGCATTGATCAAAGTCGCATTTTGGTGAATTCTGCTAACAATTTCATCCATGGCAATCGTGTCCCCATTACTGAAGACGGCAAAAATGAGGTCACTGCAACGTATTTTCACAAATTCAATATTTTGTTTTTGTTGTTGCAGATGATTTTGACTCAATTGCCACTGAAAAACACAGTCATGGACTTTTGGCATATGGTTTGGGATGAAAATGTTCACTCAGTGTTTGCTATTCTCACTGACGGCGAATGGAATGCGTTTGGCGGAAGACTTAAACTAGTTCCAAAACAAGAGTAGAGAGTTTTTTTACTGCTGTATTGCTATTATATTTTGCTTTAGTGGATGTCTTCACAAGCCGGATGGGATGTGCATCGTATTTCAGCAGCAAGTTGTCGTCTCGGCGTTTTACTCCGTAACTTGTTATGGACTATCTTGGAAGGGAGTCCATAGATCTGTTCAATGGGTTCAATATAGCGGCTGGGAACATGGGAGGGCGCCATGTGAGACTAACAGTATTTGGCAAATTCATTCGTATCTCAGGTTAGTCTTAACCACATGTGCTTTTTTAACAGTTGTGCTGTAAATGAAAGTTTTAGGCGTTCCAAGAAACCGATTGTTTGCATGAGCATGAGTGGTGTTGGGCGTGCTGGTAGCTATGCAGTCTTGGAAGTTTGTGTTCTCTCGAACTGTGGTTTTTAATTGGGTTGAGTTTCCGGCTTTAGATGGCTCACGAAAAGATTCACAACCGTCACAATAAGCGCCTTAATTTATTGGATTGCGTGCAAAAAGTTCGCGATGCGAGGATGCACGCCGTTCAAAGTCGAGTTCAACTTGGTTTTATCCAAATAGCTTTAGTAGACCATTTATTGGCCTCAGAGGTCAGTTATTTTTTTGAACTATCTTACAGATTTTGAAAGAGAATTTAGAAAGTGCGAGCTGATTTGGAAAGTATGTATCTGGAGCGATATCAGAAGCTTAAACAGATGCAGATGCAGTTGGAGGATATTGAAAGCGTCGCTTATTCTCATAACAGCAAGACTTCGACGATATTTTAGTAATCTCATGTTTCCACGACTGTTTCTAGCATTATTATGTATAAGTAATGTCGTGTAAATAAACTCCTTTACCAAACAAAATTTTGTTTTTTTTTTTACTGGACTCTCAAATTTAGAGCTTCGAGTCGAGAGCTGTGAGAGTGTGCTCTTACTTTGAGTGTTTGAGCCTGGGAGTGTGCTTAGACTTCGAGTGTTTGGGCTCAGGATTGTTGCAAGATTTCGAGTGTACTTCAAGCGCTTATTCCATGACTAAATGCTGTTTGAAATAATAGGGTATTTGCAGACAAGTACCTGATCTTCGCAACTGTAGCCAGGATATAGGCCGTCAAGGGCATTGCACCAGGCCGGAACCGTCTGAACTAGTTAACAACTAAAAATGAAGAATACAGAGAAGAAAGAAAGCTAAGAAAGAAAAAATTCTAGGTGTGGGTGTAAATGGAGGTGTCTTTTTTGAAAACAATGGAATGAAGTAAAACATAGGTTTAGCAATGAACTGAAAAAATTTTCTCGAAAAAAACATATGTATCGTCTTAATAAGTTAAATCGACTACAGTCGACTCTCGATATAAGAGCACTTCGCTATAAGAGCACAAACTGTCGGTCCCAATGGGTGCTCTTATATCGAGAGTCGACTGTATTTAAAAAAAACAATAGTTCTGACACGACATCCAAAGAGCGCTCTGCTTGCTGATGCTCCGCAGTTTTCAAATTAACGCGGGTATTCACTCAAATTGTTAAGGATTAAAAGTTGAAAGCGCAGTCATTTTATTTATTTTTTGTCGTTTACAAAAAATAATTCAGTTTTTTTTGTCAGAATCTATAGCTGTTTTGTCGCCAAATAGAGTTTTTTCTATTTAGAAAGATCATGATCATTGAAAGTTCATTGGCAGAAATTGTGGAAATCTACAGGGCCAAACATTCTTACATAAGATCGGTTGGTACCTCGAGGATCGTCCTAAGAGAAACTTCAATTTTCTCTCCAGAAGTTGAAAATAAAGAGAAAAAAGTTTATTCGGAAGTACGCCATGAAAATTGGTCTCAGAAAGCAGTGCCAATTGAAAGCGAAATCGAGATGAAGAACGATGACTCCTCTGGGAAGTTGCATTCGATCGCCATGAAGGACGAAAAATCGAAGATTGCTCTGGCATCTTTAAAGATGGCTGCTTCAAAAATACTAGAGAAAGGTTAGAGTTCTGTGTGTTTTTTTTTTGATATACCGTTGGTTTTTCAGTTCTTCCTTTGAGTGCAGAAATGACTGGAACAACATCATACAGCACAACAGGTGGAAAGACCACAACCGAAACAAATGACTCCAAGCACACCGAGACGTTCAGTGAATCGCATCTGTGCCGTGCTGAAGTTAGTGCTGGTCATCAGGGAAGCCTTACAGCAATCAGAGTAACGTACTTCGAAAATACATGCTGCCGGTTTCGCATAGCAAGAAACGTAGAGTTTGTGGATGACAAGTAGGTTAACTTCGCATTTTTTAAATCTTCTCTTACATTTTGTGTTTAAAATTGTCGATATCTAGTGGAATACATGTGATTCACAGTATTGGTAAGGTAATGCACGAAGTGATTTCGGCGGAAGAAACAATCGGCGGCACTAGGTTTAATTCTTTGTTTAATGGCAAGAAAGATGGAGAAGATTTCCTTGCAGAAATTACAAGCCGTGAAAAGGTAACTTTTTGATATACTCATATCTAAAACATGCCCATGCACAAGCTTTTGCATAAAATGACTTTTCTGGAGCACTCTAATGCTTTGCAAGGTTTTACATGTAAACAGAATAAAAATATTCCATACATAGGCTTTGAATGAAATGGCTTCTTTTTGCTTGTTTTTTTGAGAGAAACAGTTTTCTCATTTCAATTTTTTGCGTGTCTTTCTAGTATTTACATTATTCATTTGTTTATTTCAGGGCTGCGAACTCAAAATTTTGAAAAAAAGTACAGTGCGCCAAAAAAAAAAAAGATTTTGGGTCTTAAAAAAGTACATTTTCCGAAACAAGCTAGAATCGTTTTCAGACGCTTTATTGTCATGCTATAACATATCAAACAACAACTCAAATAAATTCATCTTCTCCATTTATGCATTCCCTGAACTTTCTTTCTCAGTTCTCCATCCTCCATAAGCAGCTTGTAGACGCCAGCAAATTCAATATCGAAGTTGATTCGTACCTGGAGAAGAGCTTTCACCGTTTCCACTTGCAGCGAGTTACTGGTGTCCGTCCACTTAGCTTTACACAAAGAGAAGACGCGCTCGACGAACGCATTGGCCAGCTGGATGGAGAGTATGATGCTCACGAGACGATAGAGATGCGGAAGAGAGTCATTTTCCTAAATAACTAGTTTAAAATCCGCTACTTGAAAATTTTTTGTCTTACCTTGAAGATCTTCCGCAATTTTTTGTACTCCGCTGATTTCGCATACCAGACTTCATCCGGAATTTGTCGCAGCATCCGGTTCACTTCGACCACTTCGTTGAAAAGGTCATCGTTCTTTGCTATTTCTGGTGCCAAAATTTTCTTTACAGCGACCGAAAAAAAGTACAAATCTTTTTAAAAAGTACA
>BBSZ01006663.1:0-13119 GCA_000981365.1 Subanguina moxae | reverse complement strand
CCTGCACCCTTGAAAAAGTACTGCTTTAATGTATAAAAGAGAGAGAGGTTGTAGACTAAAATAATTGCTGTGTGTATTTAGGGTCTTATGACCGGTCTTATTTACAACAAGCCGGAAAACCCAATCAACTTTTTGGAAAGTGCGATTCATCAGATCCGTGCGAACCCAGACTTGGTATTGAAATGGGACTCTTTTGTGGACTTCAAACCTGAACCAGTGCAACCATGTTCTAGTGCTGAAAAACCCGTTGCACACACGCAGGAGAAAGAAGACAAGAAGAGCAAAGTCACTGACAAATCAACTGGATTTATTTCCAAGAAAGGTGAGTTTGAAAGAGAAATAAAAAGGCTCTTCTGCGATAACACCTCCCCCTATCCCTCCCATATTTTTTTGCAAAAGTGCGGTTTAACCTCCCACTTTCCCAACGATAGCCGAGCAAAAAATAGCAATAAACTAATAAAAGTAAAGAAAATACTAAATAAAAGCGCTAAAATTGAAATTCCCTGTCAAATTACGCATTTATCCTCTCAAATTATCCATTTATCCCTTCAAATTGCTTAAACTTGATTATCTCGGCTGTTTTACAACAAGTTTTTCCAATTTTTTTTCCCATGTGTAGCCCTGGATCTGCTCTTTCTAATGCAGCATCAATTGACTCAATATTGCTGTAAGAAGTTAAAGAAAATGGTATTTGAATGAAGCAAAAGATCATCCCGTAAAAGATCTTTATCACTAACTTCTTCCAGCAACATTGAGTCAGCTGATGCTGCATTAGAAAGAGCAGATCCAGGACTACACACTGTAAAAAAATTAGAAAAATTTGTTGTAAAACAGCCGAGATAATCAAGTTTAAGCAATTTAAGGGGATAAATGAGTAATTTGACGAGGGGAAACTACATGCAGCCAAATAAAAGCTATGAAAATCCAAATTAAAAAAAATACCGAAAATGATTGGCCTGGCCCTAAAAACATGTTTTTTGCATGTGTTAGGTGCTAAAACATTGAAAAAAGTGATTAAAAGCGCTTTTCGGACCAGAGCCATAAGCCAGTTTAGCCAAAACTTTTTATATAAGAACCATAAGTAGTTGAAAAAAGGGGTGGAATGGATTACCGGAAGTAATTTCAAGCCAGATGGTTAAGTAGCAAAAAAGGTGCATGTCTCTTTTTCAAGACTCTATTATAAAATTGCTGAGAGAATTGCAGAGGCAGCCAAAGGTTTATTTATTATTGTAGAAAAAGTGTAAAAAATTATTGGAATGAGTCGGTCAAGATGTTTGGCAAGGTTGCAGGTGCCTGATTGGCAACGTAAGTTGAAATAAAGACTTAGTAGAAGGCCAAACATATGTGCCACGACTTAGTTATTGACGCTTTTATTTTAGCAAAAGCACGGCTCGACAACAGCAGCAGCCCTAGATCAAGCCGTGGAGCCGACACAAACCGATCTAAAAAAAAGACAAGGTCAGTCATTTGGACTTTTAAGCAAGTGTTTTCGGCATGATTTGCCCCTAATTTCTCACATGTGGGAGGGAGGAAAGGAATTGGGTGGGAAAGGAGTAATATGAGGCCACTAATTTGAAGTGCCCTTGTCCCGAGTCCCTTACTGAACCAGGGCAAACGTGCCGCTAGGTGTATTGGGCTTGGAGTTGAGAATCTCAACTTGAGATGCGCAAACACCCATACCTGAGAGACAAATCACTGGAGAAGAAGCTCTGAATGCAAGCAGCATGCATGTATACCAAAGCTTTTTTATGCGGTAGAGCCCAGTTGACAAAGCTATGTTCAAGATCTTCTCTTTACCTGAGTGGGTCTTCCTTAGAAAATGGCCCCTTACTTGTCCTTTTCCCTCCCTATACAACCCGTAATGCCCTAAAAATGGTGAAAAATGCTTCTTATATGGTCAATGTACCTAAAAAACCCAAGTAATTTTTTTTTGGAGGGGGATGGGCGTATAATACAGTGGTACCGGTATTTAAATATTACAGCATATTCTTGCCAGCCTCCTGAAATACCCATTTGTTTCCAAGTTTTATTTTTGTAAACATTGAAGATCTACCTTTAAAATCTTGAGGTGTCCAACATTTCATAGGACTAAAGTTTAGAGAGGTAAAATAAATAAATAAAGTGGCCAAAATATTTTACTAAACTGTTCACCTGCCAAAGTACTGCTTAGCAGATATTGCCAAAGAGAAGAAGGCAAGCATTATAGAGGTACAGTAGTAGTTGAGCCTGGAAAATGTCATAACTTTTGCTTATTCACAGCTTGGATTCAAGGGGTAAGGGAGAACCAGGTGGGTTACAGGTCCTACCCTAACACTTAGGGATATAACTAAGCCTTAGGCTTAGAGTAGGCCAGCGTAGGCTAGCCGTGAACCAGTAAACTTAGGTGAAACAGGGCATACGCTAAGCTTTGGCTATCCTAAGCTAGCCTACTCTAAGCCTAAGGCTTAGGGTAGCTGAAAAACGCTGAAAATCAAGAAGCAAGAAGTGCGCGCTGCTTTCGTCTGTCTGTGTTGAAGAGGAAAACCCCAAAAGCTTGGGCCAGAGCATATCCGAAGGCGCTTGCCATTGTTTGTTGGTTATTTGTCTTGTCTGCTAATGGTGGAATAAAGCTTTGCTAAAGTTGTTTGTCGTTGTGCACAGAATCCCAAGTGAAGATGGAGACTTTCGAGGGCTATTGTTCGAAAATTCGGAACTCGACCGGGCAAGCGCCTACCTACCCAAAAATTATTTTAGGTGGTCAAGTTTTTTTGACACATCCCGTACTTTAGTAGGGTCTTGTGCTTAAAAACTTCCATCGTCTAACTCCCCCATCCATTAAAACATGGCTATGGCTAGAATCAATTCAACCTACCAATCAACTGAATCTGCCACAGCCTGCTCCTTCACAACCTTCTGAATATATTTGGAGAGAAAGGGAATGCTCAGCATTTTGTATAGTTATGCTTGATCGCCCTGTAAACACAATTTCTATACAGTCAAACCTGGATAAGCGGACACCCCTAAATTCAAAAAAATGTGTTTGTGGCATTGTGTTTTTGACCTATGCTCTGCTAGTCTCTTCTGGGCATCTTGTATATCAAAATTTAGCTTAGATTCTAGGCTACGTTTTGGTATATAACATGCCTAGAAGACACCAGCAAAACATAGGTCAAAAACACAAACACATTTTTTTGAATTGAGGGGTGTCGGCTTATCCAGGTTTGACTGTACACCTCCTTTAAACATTTTACACTTATTCCACAAACTACAAAACAAAACAGGTATTGATTTGTGAGAAAGCACACATATTGATCCCTCTTGACCGAACCATTTGTTTGAAAAGCCAAGCTAAGGGTCAATTCCTCAGAGTGCATCTACATTACACAGTGAGAAAAGGGGGGGGGGGGAAACCCGCAGATTTCACACACACACACTGTGTTGTTTGCAAAACAGCTATCAAAAGGAAAAGAATAAGTGCTTATTTGATAGGAGCTAATGTGTCAGATATTCCCCTCTTTAGCAAGCTAACAATTCACTTGCATAAGTGATATCATTGTTTATTAATAGAGAAAGTTTTATAGCAATAAGAATGTCACTCAAAGAGGGAACAAAAATCACAGCTTAGAGCTGATTAATCAATGATGTGGCACACAAAAGGACTAAGACAAAGCGCAACTTTGTATGAGCAATAAGAGCTGTATGTTCTTCTCCTCTTCTGGCAGTGACCTATAGAGATTGGATGTGCGCTGTGGCTGCTGACCGTTTGCACAGGGCTAGCCACCCACTTTGTGCCAAAAATATAGTGATGTGTGTTTTTGGAAGGAAAGCATTCTGCAGACCAAAGAACAACAGACCGGCTGAGTCACTAAGACTAGGGAAGATGCCTTCAACGGCATATCTTTGTGATTTGGGCCGCAAACAATCAGACATGCCAACAACAAGGCAACAATTTGCAGCAATAGACGAAAAAGATCTAGGTCTGACTCTGCTGGATAATACACAAACCTCCTCCCCCAAACGTAATATGCCGCCCCTATGTTCTTCTCACTGGACTATGGCAAAAAAGGCCTGAAATGCATTTGTTTCTCCAGAATCTTGCTTCCATCGATTTTCATTTGTCTACCAACAAGATAACGCGTCCATTCACAACAGTCGAGAGACCAAGGAATGGCTGGCTTTTAAAAAAATCAATCTTTTGAAGTGGCCGGCTTGCTCACCTGATCTTAACCCAATGGAAAACCTGTGGGGTATCATCGTTCGTCGTATCTACGCAGGAAATCGTCAGTTCGGATCGGTGGAGGACCTAAAAAAGGCAATTTTTGATGCATGGAAAGCAATTCAACCAAATGTGCTACAGAATCTCATCGACAGCATGAATAACCGTCTTTTTCAGGTTATTAATCGTTCTGGTGGTGTGACTGATTATTAAATTGTTATTGTTGTCCAAATGAATGCTTTTGATTTGATAAAAATTTGTATTTCCACATAAAAACCCAAGGGGGGTTATAATTATGGCCCACCTCATTTTCAGCATTTTTTTTTTGAAACAGGTTATGTTTTGACTAACCTAAGTTGGCCTACTCTAAGCTTAAGACTTAATTCCTATGCCTAAGTGTAGTAGAAAGTATACTTTATAAGGTCATAGTCATCCTTTTGGGGGCGTGGATAACATGGAGCGGTGTGTACGGCTATAATACGGTAGTAGCTATATTCTTCTTCGTAAAATTTTAAAAAATTGTTTGTTGATTTTCTTACTAAACGATAGTAAAATTAAGACTGTTGTAAAAATGGTTCAATACAAAAGAAAAAAACGATCTGCTCAAATAAAAACAACAGGCAGAAATCATAAAACAATAAATCAATGCATTGAAATTTAAGCAAGAGAAAAAAATGGCTCCTGAATCATACTTGTTGGGCGGAAAAGGCAAATGTTTTATGTTGTAAATAATAATGTTAAACAAGCTGATCCATTGTTTTGCGGAGATATAAAAAAGTTCAGGCACAAATGATAACAGAAGAGGTCAAACTATCACTTTTTCTAAGATGCTTGTTTACAGCCTAACTTGTTAGGCTAGTGTCTCACTGATTTTGTGTGGAAATCCTAGACCACAGAATATAAAAAGTTTAGCCCAAAAAATGCAATGTTATATACCAAAATGTAGCTTATAATTTAGGCTATATTTTGGTATATAGCATGTCCAAAAAACACTAGCAAAACATAGGTCAAAAAGAGTCATAGGAGGCCACTAATTTGAAGGGCCATTCACCCGACTCCCTTACTGAACCAGGGCAAAAAATACCTCTAGATGCATTCGCTGATCAAGATTCTCTCTAATAAAACCACGTATTCTCTCTAATAAAACCACACCCCCTAATTCAAAATCGTGTTTTTGGAGTATTGCTCGGATTTATCTTGCAGCTAAGTCTGTACACGCATCTCTAACTCTCAAGCCTCCTTACAGGGGCGACAAAGGGATGAAAGACAAAAAAGAAAATTTATTGACCTTCGCTTTTATTAAAAACAAATAATAATTTGAAGAAAAAGAATTTTCAACTACTTCAAGGGAGAATCTACAAGAGAACCTTGTTTCGATGAATTCAAGCTTTTGCCACTTCCACCATCTAAACTTTGCTTTCATATAATCCGACTATCGTATTCTCTCTAATAAAACCACACGCCCTAATTCAAAATCGTGTTTTTGGCATTGTGTTTTTGGCCTACTTTTTCCAAACAAGTCTTAGGCAAGTTCCCACCCAATTTATAGCTAAAACAATAAGCTACAATTTGAGTGGTAACTTGCTTGGCAGTTGTCTCCAAAAAGTAGGCCAAAAACACAATGCCAAAAACACGATTTTGAATTAGGCGGTGTGGTTCTATTAGAGAGAATACGGTAGTTTTTCTTTCCGTACAAACCTTCGATAAAAACTGCGTTATCAATAGCATTTGTGATCTCCTGGAACACTTTATCTGCACCACCATCTCCCTCTATCTGCAAAAAAAAGTGGTTAGAAAGGGTGGCAAAAAGCTAGAACATTGTGCTATTGAAATATGAAAAAAAAAGTATTAGTGTGATTTGACTAGGGTTGTCGACGTGTAATTCATCGATTTTGGACACTTTTTAAATTTTTGGTCTAGTGATATGGTGTTTCTTTTTTAAATTGAGCTCAGAAATGGGTGAATCGCACGTCGACAAGCCTAGCTTTGACAGTTTTTCGGAAAGAGAAAATAGCATGGTTGTGCGTATAGAAAGTAAAAAGAGGTTAGCAGAATTAAATTGTGCTGATCAACTCCTGAAGACAATTGCTCTTAAGTTAAGGTAAGTTTTACAAAAAATTAGTAATTTTGACATTCGCCGAAAAAGTTGTCCTATAAATTGTCTTCATTGGCCAACCTTGTGGGAGTCACTGCGACCCTCAACACGAACCACGCGCAGTTTGCCCTTGTCGTCCAGATATTTCAGCATTGGAAGTGTGTTTTGTTTGAAGAGACCTGTATTGGAAATGAGTATCATTGCTGGTATCATGAGGGAATAGAAATTAAAGATAGATTTCCTCAATACCTAAGTCAAAATATTGTGCCTTTGGTAGCATTTGAAAGCCCTGTTTCTCTTCTTTCGATTGGCATATAAACTTTATTTCCATCCACTCAAAATGTCCACTGCCAGCTGCAATACATTTACAAAGTCGTTTTGGGAAATTGTCAATGGTTTTTCGAAGCATTTCTTGTGGAATATCGGCCCATTCTTTCACCAACCAAGCTTTCAGTGCAGCAATTGACTTGTGTAGCATAGGAAAAACGCTTTTAATTCCAAATACGGCCATCCAAAATAGTCGAGCAGATTGCAGTCAGGAGAGTTGACAGCCCATTCACCGTCTCACTTCTTTCAGCGAGTGTAGACCTTGATGGCATCCAGAAAATTTTCATAGATCCATTTTTGAGTTTCGACAGCGCGATATGAAGGTGCTTCATCTTGTTGAAATGTCCATTCTTCATCTCTAAATTGTTCTGTTGACCAAGGAAGCACTTCATTTTGCTGCTTCCGCCTTTATTCCAGACCGCCCACTTTTGTTCCCCTTAGCATAAAGACAAGCAGTGTGCTTCCAGACCATGACTTGCTTTACTCTCTACATTCAAAGATCTTAACTTCGACTGGCAGAGAATCCCTGCTTAATATTTTCTTGCGCTTGTTCCACAGTGAACCATTTTTTGTCTGAGAAGAGGATTCTTCGATCATGACCGCTTGCAAAACGACGAAGAATCTTTTTTACTTTGTCCTGTCTCAGCCGCTTCATTTTCTCGGATAACAAAATAAATTACAAAGCGATCGAAAGAAGAGAAATAGGGCTTTCAAATGGCATCAAAGACATATTCTTTAAATCTAGGTATTGAGGAGAAAATCTATTCTTAAGTTCCATTCCGAACACTCGAGACACGCGGTATTACAATCCCTCCAATATTTTACAGGTGTAGTCTACCTAAACGAATTTTGACAATGCTCTCCTCATCGTCCGACCTCTCTGCGCCTTCTTCCTTAGCAGCCATATACCTCTTTTTAAGTGTGTCTTTGCAGTATTGCTCTGTGCAATCAATTAGAATGGCCAAGTCCAATCTTGCCAGCTGTAATACATGTATTTTAAGCTTGTATAAAATAAAAATTATTATTAGTATAAGGTATACTTGTGCTTCTATGTCCTCCGCTTGAGGCAAGGTTCTTGGATAGCCCACAATTTCAAAATATTTAGATTTAAAAAAGTAGATTTTGTATGCTACATTGACATTACTCTCGAAAAAACTGCCTTGGTATCGTTTTTATTTTTTATGCAGTCGACTCTCCCACTTAGGACAGCTTCTGCCTGTCACAGCCCTACAAAGTACGTTCTCAATTACGACAGCATTAGGACAGCTACAGTCCAAGCTCTCTATAAGAGGCCGTTAAATCGAGGGGGCCGTAAAATCGAGGTTTGACTGCAATCCAGTCGAGTCCACTTTCTTAGTTTAGAACACATTATTTGGAAAGCTAAAGCGGCAAAATTTCCCAAAAGTATAGAAGGAAAAACATCCTGGGCCAATCCAGACATTTTTTCGGGAATAATCTTAATGCTCATAGAGACAAAAGTCTAGTTTGCCAACCTTCAATAACATATCCCCAACTTCTTTTGCCTATGTCATGTAAGTTGGTGTAAAGTAAGTCTCTGCAGATTTTCTGCAAAAAAAAAAAAAAGAATTGCTAGAAAATTGAATCATAGGATGAAGTCCAACCATAGGAATGACTTCGCCTCCATCTATTTTCTTGCCAATCCTCGTCCACAGCTCGTCTTCATTGTTCTGCAACACTTTTCTTCTTAACAGATCACCCATGCTGATGTGGATAAATCCATCGTACTTCTTGGCTACTTTTTGAGCAAACTGAGACTTTTCGGAACCTGGTGCTCCAATTATCAAAATGACAGGAGCATTTGAGGGCAGGCCTTTTGGAAAGCGGTCTGCTGGATTAGAAGCGCTGGCTGAAGGAGAGACTACTACTTGTGCTTCTACTTTCTCATCATCTGAAAGTGTAAACGGTGTATGATTTTCATGGGACATAAGGGGAAGGGTGTATAATTCAGCAGAGTCATTGGTGGAAATATTGTTCATGAAGTAAACAAACCCACTTTTTTCTGGTTTCGATGAAGTCGTAGGAGACTGGGATGGTCTATCTGGTGCAAAAACTTCACTTCCAGCTTGGCTCTTGACCAAAACTTTGCTTCCTGGCTTGCTCTTCAGTGAAACTATAAATTTGTTGAATAAAGAATCTCCACACTGAAAGCTCCAATTAATAAACCTTGACTGGCGGTGCTACTAGGCCTTGATTTTATGGCTAGTTCTTCCAGCCTTTTGGATATAGGAGTGCCGCCCGCGGAGCCACTCTCTTTCCTCTTCTGTTCTACCACTTCAGTTGGTTTCTTGGTCAAACTTTGGGTGCTTGATCGACGACCTTGCATGGTTGTTCCACTGCTTTCCGGTTTTTTATTGGAAACAGCTAGGGCTGAAGATGAAACTGGGGTTTGTCGTCTTATGGAAGAAGCTCCGTTAATTACTGGAGGTGCTAAAACATCTTATAGGGTATCCTTTACATCAACCAAATACAAATGAAAAAAAAAACAGCCAAGCGACCCACTAGTAGAGGGTGTGTGGACAATGTTTGGCTGGCCCTCGTCCCTAGCCACAGACATTGCAATGGGCGAAGTGGATGCCTGACTCTCGGTTGGATTGGCTCCATCTAAACATTCCTCGAATTAAACACTGCAAATGTGGCCAGCAGCTAATCTGGTAGCAAGGCTTTTTACGACCAAAACTGCCAAATATACCTGAGGAAGGAATGGCAGTGCCAGGCTCTTGCTGATCCTCCAACAAAATCTAAAGTATCCTACAAAATAAGCGAAAGCAATTCCCTACCGCTTCCACTTCTGGGCTTTGGCTTCCCGACAAAACCGGAGTCACGGTGATTGGCTCTTTGGCAAACACGCCTGCCTCTATTGCTCTGGTCACCAGCTTTTGCATTCTTCCAAAAATAACGGTGTCATCTTTTTCACCGGGTATCTGCAATCAAAACCCTAATTTCACGGCTGAATATATGGATAGTGTTTGAGCTACCAGGTGAAGTAGTCGTTGGTCGTCAAAGTATTTGGCACTAGGCAGTGTCTTTTGCTTGAACTCTGAGATCCGTCTGTCGATCACTGCTCTGAGAAGACCTCTGTTCTAAAGCTCTACTGTTTGGAAGAAATGTTTTGTGTGGAGATTAAAAACCTCCATGTGTCGTCTCAAAGTTTCTTCGTCGTAATCTAGTATCATGGCCATGTTTACAGGGCGCACCTTCAACAACAGATATTTTTGTAAACAAGTAAATTTCGGAACTCCTGTATTATAATACCCACTGTATCCACCACTCCTACCCCCTTTTCCACTCCGTCAAAAAAGTACTTGGGCTTTTAGGTACCGTATTCTCTCTAATAGAACCACCCCCCCCTAAATTCAAAATCGTGTTTTTGGCATTGTGTTTTTTTAACCTACTTTTTGGAGACAACTGCCAAGCAAGTTACCACTCAAATTGTAGCTTATTGTTTTAGCTATAAATTGGGTGGTAACTTGCCTGAGACTTGTTTGGAAAAAGTAGGCCGAAAACACGATTTTGAATTAGGGGGTGTGGTTCTATCAGAGAGAATACGATAAGAAGTATTTTTGTCCATTTTTAAAGGGATGAGTTTGCATGGTTGGTCCAGAAGCTTGTCCACTGGTTTCCGGTGTTTTATTGGAAACAGCTAGGGCTGAAGATGAAACTGGGGTTTGTCGTTTTATGGAAGAAACTTCGTTAGTTACTGGAAGTGCTAAAACACCTTATTGTGCATTCTTTGCATCAACCAAATACAAATGAAGAACAAAGACAGCCAAGCAACCCACACGGACGATGTTTGGCTGACAGCTTTGGCTTAGTTTTGCTCACTCGGGTCTGCCTCATAAAAATACTCTGTAATCTCAACCCTCAAATCTAAGCCCCCGAGCCTCCAGTGCTCCCGTATTTTTTTGGGGGAGGGTACATTGTGTTTTTTGGGAGGCTGTATAGGCGGGAGGGTGGATGGGTATAATTTAGTAGAGTCTAAAAAAATAATTTCACAAACGTTTCTCTCAAAATCTTCCACTTGTCGAGCCTCTCTTCTAAAAAAGTCTCAACACTCTCAACAAAAAACATTGTTCATAACAACTAACGGGAATCCTTCAAGAAAATAGGCTTTAGCAAACGGGTGCTTTCCCATCTCCGCTTTTACCAAATCTTGTGCCAAATTGTTGGGGATAAGTTCTCCTATAAATATGCATATTTTACAAATGTCTTTTAAGAGCTGCATGCCTCTTTGGTATCTGTCGGAGGCATCTCTCCATTCAGCAAAGCGGTCTTTGTATTTGGCTATCGCCTGGCGAATTAAGTCGGGCATACAAATGTGCACTAGGCCCTGGTCTTCAAGCATTTCCCTCAACTTAGCTGCATACCTTGTCTTGCCTCCACCAGGGCCACCTACAGCACTTGTAATTAGTTTTAGCTTTTGTCTTCTTTTTGGCTTGCCTATGAAGAGTATGATGGGTGCATCAGGTGGAATCCTCGCACTCTCTGCTGCCTTTGAAATAGATGTGATCGACGAACTCTTCTTCAGCATTTTGGTGTAGCCGTTTTGGTGAGGTGACTGCCGCCCTTTTGGGCTTGTACTCGACTGGCTTGAAATGTTGAACAAATTAAACAATATTTGGTACTGCTGCATTATACCTCCTCCTAAAAATAATATGCCTCCCAAAAAAATAAATGGGCCACTTTCTAAGGAGGACCCACTCAGGTAAAGAGAAGATCTTGAACATAACTAATGTCAACTGGGCTCTACCGCATAAAAAAACTGGCATGCGTGCTTCATGCATCCAGAGCTTCTTCTCCAGTGATTTGTCTCTCAGGTATGGGTGTTTGCGCATCTCAACTCCAAGCCCAATACACCTAGCGGCACGTTTTGCCCTGGTTCAGTAAGGGACTCGGGACAAGGGCACTTCAAATTAGTGGCCTCATATTACTCCTTTCCCACCCAATTCCTTTCCTCCCTCCCACATGTGAGAAATTAGGGGCAAATCATGCCGAAAACACTTGCTTAAAAGTCCAAATGACTGACCTTGTCTTTTTTTTAGATCGGTTTGTGTCGGCTCCACGGCTTGATCTAGGGCTGCTACTGTTGTCGAGCCGTGCTTTTGCTAAAATAAAAGCGTCAATAACTAAGTCGTGGCACATATGTTTGGCCTTCTACTAAGTCTTTATTTCAACTTACGTTGCCAATCAGGCACCTGCAACCTTGCCAAACATCTTGACCGACTCATTCCAATAATTTTTTACACTTTTTCTACAATAATAAATAAACCTTTGGCTGCCTCTGCAATTCTCTCAGCAATTTTATAATAGAGTCTTGAAAAAGAGACATGCACCTTTTTTGCTACTTAACCATCTGGCTTGAAATTACTTCCGGTAATCCATTCCACCCCTTTTTTCAACTACTTATGGTTCTTATATAAAAAGTTTTGGCTAAACTGGCTTATGGCTCTGGTCCGAAAAGCGCTTTTAATCACTTTTTTCAATGTTTTAGCACCTAACACATGCAAAAAACATGTTTTTAGGGCCAGGCCAATCATTTTCGGTATTTTTTTTAATTTGGATTTTCATAGCTTTTATTTGGCTGCATGTAGTTTCCCCTCGTCAAATTACTCATTTATCCCCTTAAATTGCTTAAACTTGATTATCTCGGCTGTTTTACAACAAATTTTTCTAATTTTTTTACAGTGTGTAGTCCTGGATCTGCTCTTTCTAATGCAGCATCAGCTGACTCAATGTTGCTGGAAGAAGTTAGTGATAAAGATCTTTTACGGGATGATCTTTTGCTTCATTCAAATACCATTTTCTTTAACTTCTTACAGCAATATTGAGTCAATTGATGCTGCATTAGAAAGAGCAGATCCAGGGCTACACATGGGAAAAAAAATTGGAAAAACTTGTTGTAAAACAGCCGAGATAATCAAGTTTAAGCAATTTGAAGGGATAAATGGATAATTTGAGAGGATAAATGCGTAATTTGACAGGGAATTTCAATTTTAGCGCTTTTATTTAGTATTTTCTTTACTTTTATTAGTTTATTGCTATTTTTTGCTCGGCTATCGTTGGGAAAGTGGGAGGTTAAACCGCACTTTTGCAAAAAAATATGGGAGGGATAGGGGGAGGTGTTATCGCAGAAGAGCCTTTTTATTTCTCTTTCAAACTCACCTTTCTTGGAAATAAATCCAGTTGATTTGTCAGTGACTTTGCTCTTCTTGTCTTCTTTCTCCTGCGTGTGTGCAACGGGTTTTTCAGCACTAGAACATGGTTGCACTGGTTCAGGTTTGAAGTCCACAAAAGAGTCCCATTTCAATACCAAGTCTGGGTTCGCACGGATCTGATGAATCGCACTTTCCAAAAAGTTGATTGGGTTTTCCGGCTTGTTGTAAATAAGACCGGTCATAAGACCCTAAATACACACAGCAATTATTTTAGTCTACAACCTCTCTCTCTTTTATACATTAAAGCAGTACTTTTTCAAGGGTGCAGG
>BBSZ01006658.1:0-10068 GCA_000981365.1 Subanguina moxae | reverse complement strand
TTTAAAAAGGGGATGATATAATTAAAAATATTCTGGCTGTATTTTGTCCTGCTCTCATGCTTTTAAAAAGCTCAGTTTTGTTTATAGTCAACGACGACATAAAGACTCTTCGAATGTATCAGGCCGAAAACGAAGAATGTGGAAGCCAATTATCTCAGTTAATTAATGAAGGACTATATCGTCAAAAACGTCTTATTGATCAAGGTAGCCTAGTTTTTGTCACTCACCAAAAATAATTTCTTTATTGCAGTTTCAAAGCTGGAGTTTGACGTTGGCTCTCATCAGAATTTCGTTAAAGCTGCGAAGGAGCGCATTCGGCTGGCGGAGATGCAATCCGCTGATCTCAAAAATTACATTTCGACTGTTGAAAGAAATATTGAGTCTATGTCAAATTCTTTGGATGGGTTAGCCATGGATATGGCGTCAGTGCAATGTGAAATTGGTATCCATGCCTACATTTTTTATACATCTCAAAACCCAATTTTTGGATGACAGATGATCTGGATGTTTCTATTCGCGCTAGAATTGATTGGGTGAAGATGGAGCAAGAAGAGCGTAAACTCAAAGCACAAAAAGAATTGGCTGAACGTCTTAAACGCGACGCAGAAGAGGAAAGGGAGCGCAAAGTTAAAGAGGCTCGTGAGCAGCTAAAACTCGTCGTGCAAATGGAGGAGGAAGCCAAGCAAAAGCAAATTCAAGAGCAAAAAGATTTGGAAGAGCGTATAGCAAAAGAAGAAGGAGAGCGTCTGGCCGAAAAAATCCGAAAGCAACAAGAATTTGCTGAGCATTTAGAACAGGAAAATCGGCTGTTGGAAGAAAAGCTTTTGGCCGAAGAAGTCCGAAAGCAGCTGGATTCCACCGAATCATCGAAGACGGAAGCTTTGGATCGTGTCCGAAATGCAGTGGAAAAGGTTGAAAAGGATTACCAAGCCAAAAAAGTTGAGGAGCAGATGCAACTTTCCAAGAAACTTGAAAAGAAAGTCAGTCAGTGCAAAGAAAAGGAGCCAGGGAAGAAAGAGCCTAAGCCACCTGCGAAATATGAGCCAAAACGAGCTACGAAGAAGGAACCTAGTCAATGGAAAGCTTTGAAGCGAGCTGAAAGTGCTAGAGCGGTAAAGTCAGTAACTCCGGCCAGAAATTTGCAACCTATTTACAAGGTTACTATCCTTCCTCTTCTACATACAGACTACATTTGTTTTTAAGGTGTCTCCGGCTCAGCGCCCAACTTCAATGTTTCACACTTATGCTTCCAAACGTCCTGCCCCTCATCTCGTGACGCCAAAGACTGCAGGGAAGGTGGCCAAAAACGGAGGAGAGCCAGCCAACCGTTATTTAATTCGTACGTCAACTCCTGATTCGAAACGTTCCCATATTGATTTACAAGAACAGAAGTTAATCAGACAGACTGCGCCCTCAATTTTTAACTTTGATGAGCTTCTTGATGAAACAATGAACTCTCAGGAAGGTGAGCACGATTCTTTTTTCGATGATTAGAGCAGAATAGAAGGGTCGTGATGCATTGAAGAATCCGAAAACTTGTTTGTTGACTTATCGTTCCTTCTGTTAGAACCCGTGTCTGTTATGTCTTAAATAAAAAAATTTTGCCTTGGTCCCCCAAGCTCATTTTTCGCAAAAATATTTTTTTTAGAATGTCTTTTAAACAGCTTTATTTATTTTTTAACAGCTTCTTTTTGCTGTTTCTTTTCTCACATCAATGCAAGCCACACACACTTTTTGAGCATACAAATAAGCCTTTAGGCTTAGGGTAGGCCAGCAAAGGTTAATTAAGTTAAGCAGTATATACCTTACTTCCTTTAGACCCCATTTCACGCGATATTTCACACCAATAATAGTAAGTAAGAAGTATAAATTAAACATAGTTTTGTTAACTGCGGCCTACCGCATGAAGAAGCTCTGGTATGCATACATGTTTTATGCATAGGCTTGAAGGGTTAGAGACAGCGCAAACAGATTTACCTGCGAGATTAATCCGAGCAAGTCTCTTGACCATAAATGCATCTAAAGACTCCTTTTGCTCAGCTCCAGTAACCAAAACATGGTAGAATTTCCTAATACAAGGTTGCGCTTCGGATGCTTCTACCCTAAACAAGCCATGTGGATGGCCACTTGGTGTGTTTTTTTTACTTTCAGGCTCCGGAACCCTTTTTTATTTACTAATTAGAGCATTCTAAAGAAGGTTTGACAAGGGTAAATGATCGTTTTTAGGGTGCTTTTCAATTTTTTTGAAAAATCGAAAAAAAGCTTATAAAACGGTAATTTGCCCTTGTAAAACCTTCTCTAGAATGCTCTAATTAATACAAAAAAGAGGGTTTTAGAGTCAGAAGTAAGAAAAAAATTTCACACCAAGTGGACATCCCGCTTGGTTTGGTTGGTGCAAAGACTTTCCATTGGTGCATAAATAAAAATTCAAAATCATGAATATTCCATTCAAGACAAAATCGCAGTTTTAAAAAGTGGCAAACTGGCCGTGGAGAACTTGGCTGTGGAAAAAGTGGCACAGTAACCGTGGCGAACCGGCCTTACACCAAAAATTGGCTTAAAAGCTGTCTCACAGTCATTATGAGAAAAAAAAAAATTGCAAAAAAATGAGCTTGGGGGACCAAGGCAAAATTTATAAAATTTAAAAATGCAAAAATTTGCGAAACGTCTATGCACCCTGGTCTGAGAACATCGCAAAACATAATATAGCATTTAAAAGTGCTCGAGCTCATCTATCACATTGTTATCTTCCCTTTTTTGTTTTCGCAAATTTTACCCGATTTTTAGGATTTTGAAATGACACTGTGCAAAAAACATAGCCCCGCTGACCAAACAGCACTTTCAACAGCTGCTTCTCGATGTCTTAAAGAAGGGAAGGAGAACATAGTGGAGCACTAGGTTTGGCCTTTCCCCGCGCATTCCAATCCCATACGTTTTTCTAAAATCATATTAAAAAAAAACGTAAAAAAGGAAACTCACGCCTTAAATTTTTAACAAATATCCCTCCCACTAGCGATTTTACGGGAGGGAGGCCAACCCTAATGTAGACGAAGCAATTACTTTAAGGCTTTAGAGACACGAGAAAAGATAAAAGATGTAAACATTCGAACAGTGTAGTTCTCGAGTCCAGGCAATTTTTAATTGCTTTTTAACAGGCCTGTGCTGGCCTCCGGAGGAATCCTCCGGAGGGGAGGATTTTTTCCTCCCCTCCGCCTCCGCCCCGGAGGACGGAGGTGGAGGCGGAGGAAAAAATATTTGAGGCCGGAGGAGGAGGCGGAGGAAAAAAAATTTGAAGCCAGAGACTGGTCCAGGCTGGTCCAGATTCCTACCTCCTGCGGAGGATTCCTCCGGAGGGGAGGATTTTTTCCTCCCCTCCGCCTCCGCCCCGGAGGCCGGAGGTGGAGACGGAGGAAAAAATTTTTGAAGTCGGAGGTGGAGGCGGAGGATAATTTTTTTCAAAATACAGGCCTGCTTTTTAACGACTTAAAATTTGACGCGATGTGTGTATACCAAGTTTCGAATTTACTAATTTCTGTAGAGCCGCCCCTGATGAAATATGACCACTAGAGCCAATATTACCCTTCTTTTTTCAAAGATTACTCTTTTTCTAACCGCTATTTATTTCGTTGATGTTTGCCCAGCTCGCTGTATGTTGTTTCTTTTTTGCTCACTAAATTTTTGGAGTCAACAAAAACAATTTATCCTACGTTTCACTGTGCAAAAAACATAAACAACTCTGTTTTTGCATTTTCACAACTAGGGAGCCCCGGAGTATATGAAAGGATTAGAGAGTAAAAATTTATCTTAAAAGACTAGAGTTGACCAACAACGGTTATATAGAACTTGCAGTTGGCAGTTTTAGACGTCCAAAAGTCTTTGATTTCAAACAATTTTTTCAGCCTTTAAAAAGCAAAGTTGTAGAAAATATTGTGCAGATTGAGATGACCAGACACTGCAAAACCAGTTTTTTCGATTTTTTTTTACAAAATTTATGTGACCACGGTATTTTAATATGTAGAAAAACGATTAAATTTGCATATGAGGCACCACTCCAGTGTTTTCAAAAATGACTTGTCATCAGACTTTAATGACAGTCATCGATGACAATGACTTGAATTGTCTCATTTTGACGAAATGACTGAAATGACTTGTCATTTTGACAATGATTGAAAATGACTTGACTTGTCATTGTCATTTCAATCATTTGGCGAAATGACTTGTCATTCCAACAATGACTTAAAATGAGTTGACTTGTCATTGTCATTTCAGTCATTTGGCAAAATGACTTGACTTGTCACTGTCATTTAGAGTCATTGTCAAAATGACAAATCATTTCAGTCATTTTAGCTAAATGACAAGTCATTTTTGAAAACACTGCACCACTCATAGAAAAAACACTAAATTTTAGACGAACAATACCAAAAATGTGAAAAAAGTCGAGAAAATGGCTTTGACAGCCTTGGTCCTGGGTGAGCTTTAACCGGACGCTACACTTTTTTGTCGCCGTTGAACACCTTCAATTTCCTTAAAATCTCCATTAATAGTTTACCTTGCGTTCTTTAAACGTGACTACGTCATTTATGGATTCTCTCTTATTTGTTACATTGAAAAATGAAACTTTCTGAGTTTTCCTATCTTCCCTAACCCTGAAAGCACACATTACCGACAATTTCCACATCTGTAGTTCATATATATTTCTTGTGCACTTCTAGACTTTCCTTCTGCATTTTCTTACGTTTCTCCTTTCACTGTGCGATATCTTTCACTAAAAAATTTTATGGAATGTATTTTTGTTGTAGAATTTCCCAATGCCATTCAAACTTTCCAAGGGCGAAACTTCAGAGGAATATAGTGTTGGAGAATATGTAGTCTATATTCCAGTGGTAAATACTCCCAGATCTACTGTGGGTGTGATTGAAGAGTTGCTGACGGGAGAAACGCTTGCAGAGTCAGCCTCTTCAAGAGGAGGTTCATAGTTTGCATACTTTTAAAGCAAAATTTTACTAGGACCTGTTTCTCAGCTCTAATGGAATGTGCATTTGACAAAATCCGTATTCCAAAATACGTATTTCTAATAGAGACAGAAACGGGTCCCGAAGGGGTGCAGGGAGCTTGAGAGTTAGATGCGCGCACTCACTTACCTCAGACATGATTCCGAGCAAGACTTATGATCGAAAATGTATATAAAGGCTTTTTTGCCAAGTTCTAGTGAGAAAAATAAGTAAAAATAAAAAACAGGGTATCCAGCTACCCTCCAGTACCATTTACCATGGTTCCTCAAGGCAAAAAGTCAAAAAATTTGTATTTCAAAAGATGTCGTCCCCCATCTAAAAACATATTTTTTACACGTTTTAGGCCTTAAAACACAAAAAAGTAGTTGAAACCACTTTTCGGGAGGAGTTGCTACAATGAACTGCCCCTTCTAAAGAAGGTATAACAGGGGTAAATCACCGTTTTGTGGGCTATTTTTTCAGTTTTTGTAATCTCGCTTACAAATATTTTTTAGAATTGTTATAATTAAAATTTTACTGAAGCACGGCAAAAAGTGTCTTTAAATGCATTTATGGTCAAGAGTCTCGCTCGGATTCATCTCGCAGGTAAGCCTGCGCGCCCATCTCTAACCCTTCAAGCCTCCTACGCACCCTCCGGGCGCATATAGTTAACTGAGGCTTGGGGTTGAGATGGAATGATGATTTCATTTGGAAAGAGGTAAAACACTTGATTTTTTAATAAGACCCAATCTCTCCACATGTATTGCAACCCAAAATTACTAACAGGAGACAGGAGCTTTGACAGTTTTCCGCTGACACTCAAAACAAATACAGTCGACTCTCGATATAAGAGCACTTCGCTATAAGAGCACTCTCGGTATAAGAGCACTAAAAAAAAATTTGGTTGGCCGATAAAGACAGATAAAACAGACAAAGTTTACCTTCGCTATAAGAGCACTCTCGCTATAAGAGCACAAACTGTCGGTCCCAATGGGTGCTCTTATATCGAGAGTCGACTGTACGTTTAATGAATAGAAGGAAATCAAGCAGGATAAAGCCACATCAGATGCAAGGAAAAGGATTTGTCATTAAAAAAATCCATAGTATTCGAGCAGAGATTCTCTGCCAGAGAAGCGCAAATTTTTGTATCTCAAAGTTCATATTTCGTATTTAAAAATGTGGATTGTATGAAAAACAGGGCTTTGTTTCCACTACACTTGTGCAAAGAAAGTTTGAGAAATAAGCTCTCATGTGAAAAAAATATTTGTGCTGATTGTACCCGATGTAGGTAAAGTTCACATCCACGCCAATGAGAATGAGCCACGCTACATGATCCGAAATTTGAAAACAGGGAAGTCGACAGCCTACAAGCGATACAACATTATGCGCAAAGCCACTCAAGATGAAATCAATTCCAAAAGCTCTGATTTCAGTCTGGATGTAGACGTGAGCCCGCATGCTGAACCCCCACATCATGGGGTACCTATCAAGTAGATAAGTGACCTCTAAATATTGATGAATTGAGTCTACGATTTATTTGTTGGCAACTAGACTTTTAAAAATTTAGTAATTCACTTGTACATTTATAACTTATTGTATGGAGAAAGACGATATTTGCGCAACTTTTTATAAAGCCCACCTCAGACTCCCGTGAGTCATGAGTCAATGACTCGCGAGTCAAAAAAGGCGACTCGCGAGTGAAATGAAGAAGAATGACTCGCGAGTCATGGTGTTTCTTGACTCGCGAATCATTATGTTTCTTGACTGTTTCACAAACGCTAAAAAAAAAAAAACAAAATGAGACACAAAGGACAAAAATGCCGAAAAATACTTTTACCCTAATGCATACTACTATAAAACCATGTCACGTGACTTTGCTTGACTTGCGAAACTCTGGTGTAATTTTGACTCGCAACTCATGTTACGCGGGAGTTTAAAGAGGGCTAGAGTATCTTCTCACGTTTTTCTGTCGGCAAATATAATCTTTAAACATTTTTTTGGCTCTATTGGACCAGATAAACAATTTTACTTTCTAACAACAGACAACGTTTGAACAAGCAAATGAAAAAGTAGTTTTCTTCAAATGATTGGCTTCGTCCCTAACTAAATTGTGACCACGAAGGCTGCAAAATCGGAATACCATCAGCAGAAGACGAATAGATAGGATATGGACTAACGTAGGCAGGAACTACACCAAACTGAGGCCCAGGTGGACAGTAGAATCGATTATCTCCATTGAAGTTAGGGCTACTAAAATTTGGTAGATACTGTTGCATCGGAGCGTAATATTCAATGGGCTGCTGCATCTGATTATATAATGAACCACCTCCGAAACTGCACTGCTGCGGCGGAAGACATTCAACAGGCTGCGTTGGATAAAACGGACCACCAAAGATGCAATGCTGTGGTTGGAAATACATCTGCAGCTGGTAAAATTGATGAGGATAGCAAGGAACGCTCTCATAAGCACTGATTTGGCCCTGACTCGGAAGAAACGGCTGATCTGGATACAAAGGCGCTGTATACTGCGACGGGAGCAAATGTTGCTGCAACGTTTGATGAAGTCTAAAAAAAAGAGGTTCACGAAAGAAATTAAGAACTACCAGGTGGAGCCTGCCAAACGTACCCCACAGATTCACTATTTAGAGTTACATTAGCAGTTGGCATATCGGGCTGTTTTTGAAAGTTTGGCTGCTGACTATTAAATCTAAGCTCCCCAGGATGTATACGGTTAAAGTGTTTTCCACGCATCGCCTCACGCTTGGAAAACGGACGCTGATTACCTTGCGAATAGCTGTTGGATTGAGCCAGACGTCGAGCCTGTGGAGGAAACTTGTCAGAATTAATCGGAGCACCCTCACCAATGTGAACACCTTTTATTTTCTTCGAAAGAGCGCCGAGCATATTGTCGTTTCCTTCAACAAACTTTTTCTTTGGAGCAACTAAAAACAATATAAAGATTGAATTTTCGAGGCTTTAAGTAAATACTTTAACCTTGATTTTGCGCTACGACGTGCGGACTCTTTTTTGACTTCGAAGGAACGCCGAAGCCACCATTACTGAAGAAAAAATTCAGTCAAAATTAATCGAACAAAATTGTTAAAAAAAGACCTAAAACTATGCTCACTGCTACTCTCGCTGATATGAACAAGAATCTTTGAGCCGTCGAGAGGATCGAAATTGTCCATTACGAAAGACTGACCAGCATTTAGACAAGCAACAGGAGCGGCGTCTAAACTTGGACCTTTGGATTTCTTTTGCGTCATAACTAAATTTTCAATTGGTAAATTATAAACTCTTCTTGGTGGCGCGAGAATCTCTTGAAGATATGCCTTTGACTAAAGACTTCAAGTAAGATGATCGAATTTGTATGCAGAAAATGCCGAAAAAGTTCTACTTTTGAACAAAAAGCTGCCTTTGTTGAATTATGAACTATTGGCACAAGGTCATTTACCCCTCTTCATGAGAAAAAAACATCTAAGATATTGTAAAGTTTCCAGTTTTGCACAGATTTTTGTCTGCTTTTAATATTATTTGCACATCATTGTAAGATTGGTACACGGTAAATTGCGGGTCGCCGAAATCGGGTCGGACAAAATCGGGCCAGTGGCCCGATTTTGTTAATTTTGTGTGGCCCGGGGCCACACAAAATTTCAATTTCGTGGTTTTTGTTATATTTTTTCCTTTTTTCTATTTTCGCATTGCTTCCAAGAGCCTGCTTGATGTCTCTAAGCCCAATGTATCCAAAAAACTGAGGGGAAAATGAGCGAAAACTGTCTCAAAGACGCGAACTTGAAAAATCGTCAGACTCGATTTTAGCGACCCGCAACCGTAAAACTGCTTTTATTTTTACATAACCGTTAATTTAAACTGCTTGTCGCCAGTGTGAGATATTTCTTTCAAATTTTAGACCCTAATTAAGTATGCCCGCTCAAATTTTTTTTTCAAAATCGTGCATTTTAAGTAATTTTTATGCCTTAAAAACGATTAAAAAGGTGTTTTTAGCGGCTGTACAAAGATTATAAGATTGGAATTTTACTGAGTTGAAAAGAAAGCTGCTGAAATTTTGCCGAACTGGTAAAAAAAGTAGTTCGAAAATTGCAGCACTCGTGAATTTTTATCAAATGATTAGCACAAACGTAAAAAACTAATTATTTTTCGATACACTTGAGACTTTAAAGCAATAACAATTATTTTATTGTTTGCCATTGGAAAAATAATAGTGATGGTCGGAAGCATTGCCATGTGTATTGGAGCTCCTTTGTGTATTGGAGCTTATTGCAACAAACGATGACATAAATTACAACAACATTAATTCCTTTTTTAAAAAAAGCAAATAAGAAGCAAAAGATCTTCAAATTTTAAAAATTTCGTTTAAGACAACACTAGGAGAAAGACTCAAGTTTACCACCACCACCCCCCTTAAGGGTGGTGGTGGTGAACTTGGGGCAAAAAATCTAGAAAAAAACCTATTTTTCTCAGAGAATTAGGAGGGTGTGGTTCTATTAGAGAGAATACGCTATTACAGATTTTTTTAGCAAAACAACTGACTATAGTACCTGTGAGTGATCATGGAAACGAGGTAGGTGTAGTTGGTGGATCCTAGCTGTAGAATGCTGTCGTCGTATTCTATGATCAGGGTGACCACATTCTGCGGCAACCAAGTCAACCCGAATATGAGCACCATAGAGGAGAGTATAGTAGTTGTCCGCCTTTGGGCTGCCAACACGTTGATTCGTTTTTGAATTGGTTGTCTGGTGCCTTTGTTTTATCCAACTAGTGATATCATTTACAGAATACCTGGCGGTTTTTGTGCTCCTACTGAAATTCATCGACCCAGAACTAGCTTGTCATTTGAACCGATTGGAGTTCCACCCCCAACTATTTGCAATTCCCTGGTTTTTGACTTGCTTTGCTCACGTTCTACCACTGCACAAACTGTTTCATTTGTGGGACTCTTTGCTGCTCACAGATGCCTCCTTCCCTCTCTTCATCGGCATTGCCATCTTGATTCAGTTGAGGCCTCAGTTGATCACTGCGCAGTTCAACGATGCCATACTTCTTTTCTCCGACCTAC
>BBSZ01006645.1:0-22897 GCA_000981365.1 Subanguina moxae | reverse complement strand
GGGGGGGGGGGAGGGACGCGGGAGGCCAACCCTACTGCCATGGATGATCTGCCAGCTATAGAAGAAATTGATTCGGATCAGGACAAAGAAAACGGCTATCTTAGCGACGAATCCCTCGAATCCCTATAAGCCATGTTTTCTATAAGAGCGGTAAACCTACATAAATGTTTGCTCCTGTTAGAGTATGTCATGTTCTGTTTTGTTTTTCTACCGCACACACTCGGTGTCGAATTGCCATTGCTGTTGCAGCCCAAGTTGGTGCCCACCCAATTTGATGCTGACTTTATGTTTGTACCACCATTTCGTCTGTGCAGTCCTGAGGATGAGCTCAACCCATTGTTAGTTGTAGTGCCAATCTGTTGGCCATTATGCTGCAGAGTCTGTTGGCTTCTAAGGCCACTGGTCAATGCCCTGGAGTATACCTTTTGAGAATTTTTGCGAGGAACCGTCTGTTGCACAGAGGCGGAGTTAACTGCCGCTAGATTACAGAGTGCTAAATGTGGATTGCTAGTCTCACTGTTCCCAGTGCACGAGGGCTGCGAGTACAGGCGACTCTCTGCCAAAGCGCTGCCCATGTTCTCTTCATTGTAAGAGGATTCTAGTTCGTAGTCTGAAAATGTGCACATTTTTCCTCTGTACTATGACATCGGCTTAAAACCAGGATTGCCAGATCGCCCTTAGAACTTCAAAAAATAACTTCTGGCTAGTTAAAACCTAATGGTAGTTTAGTTTGCAGCGCTTAATTGAGCTCAAAACTACAATGAATAAAGGGCGAACCTATTGCATCCTGCTCCAAATCTAGGTAATGCCTGGAAGAGATAAAATGGCGGCGGTCCTCAAAATTACAGGGCACCGCACTGGCAAGGATCCTCTCGAAAAACTCGTTCTGTCGCATGACTTCTTCCTTGCGAACCCTCATCCTCCATTTGCTGAAAGTAACAAAAGGGTAATATTCTTGTTAGGTTGTCTAGGAAATAGGTATCGCCATCATTGAAAACCTTTATAAATCAGCTAGGTCCCCCGGGTTTTCCCTTTTTATAGATAAGAAGTTATGGCAACCTTGTAGATGGTTTTTGTCAGATGTCTACTCTAAATTCAAAATACAAACCTGAAGAAAGATTTGACCCGAAACCCTAGTGTGACTATGGGAAAGCCTAGGCAATGCGCAGCAAAAGGCCTGTACAACTCTAGTCTAGGCGAGAGAGAAGGCGATGGAGAAGACCCACTAGCTGATCCAACTGACACATTGTCTACAGCAAATAGTTTACTAGACAGACAAATGTAAAACATACACAATTACCTGCTGTGGAAGGGAAAAGACCTGCAGTTAGCCAGGAAGAACGAGTCAAATACCATGTTGCATTGTCGAACCTGTAGCGCATGGAGTATTCAAAGGCGAGAAATAGAGTCCAGAGGAACAGGGAAGGCAGGCAGATACCTCTGTCCGCTGAACAAAAACAGTCTTGTTGACATTTTTCCTTTTTTGTTTTCTGTCCGCCGCGCTATCGACCCATTTGGCTGTCATAGCCAGCAAAACGAGGTCTTAGATCCAAATGTTTCTACGAAAATGGGCTCTGAATTCTTTTAGATGATCTCTTAATTTGCTCAAAGGGGCAGGAAACTTGCTTTGTCACAGCACTTTCGAAATTTAAATTCCCGCGGGACCACTAAAGGCTTAGGGTAGGTTTTCCTTTAGGCTTAGGCGTAAGCTAAGCGGGAATTTAAATTTCGAAAGTGCTGTGACAAGCAAGTATCCTGCCCTTTTAAGAACTAAGATTTTGGCGATTTGGCTCAGAAGGGAGTCAAAAGCGACCATTGTGCGCCGACCTTAAGCCCTCTTAGTTTAGAGTTTGTTTGCTAGAGACTAGAAGTAGAGGGTGAGTCAGAAAAAGTGCACCATTTCTTGAAAATTTGATGTTCCCTGTCATTTGTTCATGTGAGAGATGGTTGTTTTTCCAAAGTCCTCCACAGACTCTCCCGAGTCATGAGTCAAATGAAGAAAAATGACTCGCGAGTCAGAGTCACGAAACTGACTCACGAGTCATGGTACGCGGGAGTCTGGGGAGGGCTTAATCCTTTGCTTCTTTTTTCAGCATGAAGCCAGAGGCTGAGGCCAGCTTTCGTCAACTTCAGGCAGCAAGGAAAACGAATCGGCGACATCGCAAAGCTTTTCAGGGTCGATCGCCACACCCTCAGCGGGGCAATTGAGCGGTTTGAAAAAGAGGGCAGCAACAGCAATGGAAGAGGATTTGGCGCGTCGAGAACAGCAAGAAGCGAGGACAAACCAAAAATTGTTATCATTCTCGGGAGGACGGCTAGCTACGCAAATTTTTTGTAAAATGGTGCAGTTTTTCTGATTGAGCCTCTACATGCCTCCAGCGTAGACCAAAGGTGAGCTCATGGGTGAAGGGGAAACTGTGCCTACGACCATTTCTCGTTTTTTGCACTTTTCTTGGTATCGTGTGTTTTGACCTACTTTCTGCAGACAACTCTCAGACAATTCACCACCCAATTTGTAGCTAAGACGACAAGCTGCACTTTAAGTGCTAGCTTTCCTCAGGCTTGTCCAGAGAAAGTAGGTCAAAAAGACAACGCAAATAAAAATGGCTAGAGTCAAAACCTACTAGACTGATAGACGAACTGTACCCAGACATAGGTGCTAGCAATGAAGAGTAAAACTTGTATAGGTATAAATAAATAGCAGACGAGATCTGAAAGAAAACAAAATTTGTGTGACTTTTTTTGAGATAAAGGCCAAAACACCTGAAGTGGCTGTGACGCAAACAAAGAAAACAGAAAAAGCCTGAAACAAGCGTGACTTATAGGAGACTGTGACCCTATTTTTTGTATGTTCTTTTGCACACTTTTTTACCCCCCACTCTTTAAAGTATTGATTAAAGCCGAGTTTTTCCGAAAAGGACACTCTTTCCCCCCTCCGCAAACAGGTGGGAAGACCTTTTGAGCAAAAAAAAACTAAGGCTGCAACCAATAATATAATTATACATCGTTAAAAGTGTATCGTTGGTTGCAACTTTGACTGTTTTTTTTTCTTGAAAGGTCTTCCCACCTTTCTGCAGAGGGAGGTAGGTATGTTATTTACAAAAAAAAGATCTGCTTTAATCGACTCTTTTAAAAAGTGGGTAAAAAGGTCTGCGAAAAAACAGACAAAAAATATCGTCATTGTCTCTACTTGATATTAGGCCCACCCTGCATTAAGCGCATCCCCCCTGTAATACTCAGAGCCCCGACTTAAGCTTGGGTCATGTATTTTTTGAGAAATGCTAAAAACAACTGGAAGTGCAAACTGATCTTTAAAAACAACTGGAAGTGCAAACTGATCTTTAAAAACTTTAAAAGGCAATACCGTGGTTACTCTAATAAGTGGGCACTCCTAAATTCAAAAAATTGTGTTTGTGGCATTGTGTTTTTGACCTATGTTTTGCTGGTTTCTTCTGGGCATATTAGATACCAAAATGTAGCTTATAATCTAGGCTACATTTTGGTATATAACACGTCCAGGAGCCACAAACAAAACATAGGTCAAAAACACAATGCCACAAACACGATTTTGAATTAGGGGGGACTGTATTAGAACACTTACGGTAGGGGTGCCCGCTTATTGGAGTAAATACGGTACACTTTGTGAACAACCAAAGAGCATGCTCATTCATATCTAGCGTGCTCAAGAAGCATTATTTCATAAACAAAAATAATTTACAGAGTAGTGTAAGGAAGAGGAGAAAGCGTGCACTCGAAACGACTCATACAGATGACGAACCAGCAGCCAGACCGGCCAGAGCAGTTCGAAGCGGAAGCCAATGATGAAGTCGAGTGCAATACAGCCCAGCCACATCAGCACAAACTTCAAATAGATGAGGTTGTTGGGGCTGAAGAATCTGCAAGAAAATTTCTTTTTAGAGACAATCGCAAAACTTTTTCCTACACTTGTGCCGTTTAGCACCTCCCCCTCCTTTTTTGCCTTGGTGCTCCTGCTGTTTTAGCCTTTTCTCAGCAGTTATAACACGCTGAAAACGAGTAAAAAGCTGCTTTTTGCATCTTTTTGTCATTGAAAACCAGTTTTTGGAAAGTTGCAAACTCGTATAGTTTGCCTTAGGAGACCAAAGTAGGCAACGTTGTAAATGGTATTTGAAGACCCCAGACATACAACTAGCCTTGGGTTTAGGGTAGGCTAGCGTAGGTTAGCTGTGAACCACTAGGTGAAAGACTAGGCTAACCTATGTTGGCCTAGCCTAAGGCTTAGTTGTATGCTCAGGTGTGGTACCTGGGGGTCTTAAAACGCCATCTACAAGTTTGCCATAGCTTCCTATAAGGTTGTTTACCTCGGTCCCCACCACATTTTGCCTTGGAAGTCCAAACTGGCTCTCTATGCGACAAAAAAAGATAGGAAAATAGTTTTCTTATAGCCAATTTGCGAATTAGAAATGCTTAGGAGGGGCTAAAACAACAGGGGAACCAAGGCAAAAAAAAAAGGGGAGGGAGAGTGGGCGTCTTAAACGGCATAAGTGCTATTTTTCCTCTTTCCCCCCAAAAACAAAACCCACTTGAAATAGACTGATTCACCAAGTCGGCTCGATGTGCGATTTTTGAGTGGTCGACGGAATTTGGGTGGCACATCAACAGTTCGCATCCTCTTCATCATTGTTGTTTGTGGTTAGATAGCTGAGAAAATCCAGCTTTCACTACAACAACAAAAACCTGAAACAAAAAAAAATTGAGGCGGGTTTGCGAATGTGGGCCAACTTGTTACATTTTTTTGGAAATGTAGTTTTATCTCGAATGGAATAGTTTTGAATTTTTATTTATGCATCAACCAGAGCCGCGCTGGATGGTCTATGCTCCAACCAAGTGGATGTACACTTGGTGCGATTTTTTTTTTCAGGCTTTTAGGCTTTGAAAACCCACTTCCTAGAATGATTAAGAAATATCTTAAGAAATTTTGATTTTTTTCTCGTTTTAACTTTCTTTTTTTCAGGCGAGTTTAGGGACGTAGGATACTGGATCATGTTTTTTTTTTATATTTTTTAACAAAAGTACTCATTTTTGAAAGGAAATGTTTATTCTGAGGCTTTTCAGTAGACAAAATGTCCTCAGGAATTTGAATCTAAAAGCAGAATTTAGAGAAGTGGCTTGGTTGCCGAGATATGGCTGCAAGTAGGGTGGTCGGTGGTTTAAAATGTCGGTAGTCCAACTTTTGGTCATGTCTCGGCAGCCAAGCCACTTTTCTAGATTCTGCTTTCAGATTCAAATTCCTGAGGACATTTTGCCTGCGTGGAGGTGTCAAACAAAGAAAATGCTTTCAAAAATAGGTACTTTTATTCAAAAATATCAAAAATTTTGGAAACCCATGGTCAAGTGTCATTTTTACTCTCGATATAAACCCTCAATTTATTAAGTTAAATCGAGACTTGGATTTTTTAAAGGCAAAATTATCGAGTTGTCTAAAAACAACCGGCAAATTCAGAACCCTTACGATTTTTTGCCTTAGAAAGATCAATATCGAAATGGGCAAAAGATGTCAAAAATTGAGGTAAAAATATGGTCGGACCCAGCTGTGGATCGAATTTTTAGTCATTTACCTCCTCAAACTAGTCATTTCTCCAGTCTAATATTTTAGACTTGATTATCTCGGCTGCTTTTCGATAACTTCCGCCTGTAGTCCTGGGTGTGTCCTTCCGAATAAAGTATCCGTTGACTCAATGCTGCTGGAAAAAGTTGAAGATATTTAGGGGAATGAGCCATTAATACATTCAAATACTTTGTTCTATAACTTATTTCAGCAACATTGAGTCAACTGATACTTCATTAAGAAAGACACATCCAGGACTACAGCCTGAAAAAAACGAATTAGAAAAAGTTGTCGAAAGGCAGCTGAGATAATCAAGTCTGAAATATTTGACGGGGGGAAGGGGGGGGGAACTACATACAGCCTCAGAACAGACAATTTCGGCGACATGGAGACTTTTATTCAAAAATTTGATATAAAACCATGGTCATGTGTCGTTTTCCGAGTGGGGAAAACTTATACAAGTTAGTTTCCCACTCGGAGGATCAGATTTTTGAACAATTTTAGGAGGAGAAGGAGCAGGGCTATAAGCCAGTTGGACACAGACTGTGCACATTTTGGATTAAGTTTACTCTGCTCGTCCTCCACCTAAAACACATATATACATATAGAGAGTGTAAGCCGTGGCTTGAAATACGCGCAAACACAAAAAGCAGATGAATGGCGAGCGGCTAGGAAGCAAGATTCTGCGCATGATCCTCCGGCACAGCAGCCGCAAGAAACAATGAGAGGGAAGTGCAAGAAGAGAAGTGGATGAGGAGAGGCAATGAATGGAAAATCGATTCAGGCGCAATTGCTTCGAGACCATTCAGCCACTCAAATGTGCTTTTCCCTCTCCTCCTTGCACATCAACACCCTTTTGTTGGCACTTTCAGCTGGCAAAGCTGCTGAGATGGTAATAACATTTTCCCACGTTGCCTCGCATTATTTCCAGCTTTTTTTCTCTACTACTTCCTGCTCTCCTACTCAATATGTTTATACCGTTGTGTGGTAAAGGAATTTCCGACCCTACTGTACTACACCCCCCGCTCCCCAAAAGATTATACCTCCCGCCCCAAATATTGACTGCCACAAAATGTGTGTACCATCTCTCCTAAGCGCATTTCAACTCCAAGCGCCCGTCGCCCCCTTACCGGGGCTCTACGGGGACCCGGGGCCTTGGAGTTGAAATACGCACACAAGCATACCTGAGAGAAAAGTCACTTGAGAAGCAGCTCTGGATGCATGAAAATAGCATACACACCACAGCTTTTTTATGCGGTAGAGCCCAGTTGACAAAGCTATGTTCAACATCTTCTGTTTCCCTGAGTGAGCCCTCCTTAGAAAGTGGCCCTTTACTTGTCCCTTCTCCTCCCTTATACAGTCCTTAATCCCAATAAAATGCGGTTGGGTAGCCATTTATACAAAGTAACCCTTTACTTATCCCTTCCCCTCCCTTATACAGCCCTTAACCCCTTAAAAATGGTGAAAAAATACTTCTTAAATGGTCAATGTACCTAGAAAACCAAGTACTTTTTGAGAGGGGGAGAGGGGATATAATACAGTAGTACCAAATATTCTTCTCAAATGATGCTCAGCCGCCTGAATGCATGTTTTCTGCGCGTTATGGTCTCTAAAATGTTATAAAAAGAGTAGGTAGAACCCTAATAACGCCTATCTGAAGCCTATCTAACAACAAAAAAAAACTACTTTCCAATTTGCTTAGAGCATTTGAGTAGACTGACTAAAGAAGTGAAAAAAACAGAGTGAGTGGACAGAAATTAACCAGATTTCTTTGCTTTTCTTCTTAAAAAATACACTTGAATCGATTGGAATTACACATTCCCTATTTATTTTTCTCCACACTGTCCTCTCTCAGCAGTTGCCATGGAAAAGCAAGGCTAGCCACACCAACTTGATAAATTCTCCATTTTTGTCAACACCAATTTTCTCTGTTGTTTTTATAAAGGTGGCTACAGGGATCATGTTTTTTATGGCTTTATCACTTTTTCTGGATCAAAAGCGCTCTGAGCTCAGCTTTTGCATGTTTCCATCCAGGCTTTATGCTTTAGTAGGGTCGAAAAATCGATATTTTTTTTTCACAAAAAGACCTTAGGCTGAGGCCTTGGGCATTAGGCTAAGTAAACGCTGTGAAATGTTGTCCTTGTTGTTGAAAATACGCTCTAGAGTGGCCAATTCACGTGGTGTCACTACTGCAGTCGACCCACCCGAGCCAGATTGACGTTTAGACGGCAGAGCATTGCCAAAACGCTTAGGAAGTACTTTTGGGGACTTCTTGGGCCATTGAAGCCATTTCTTCACAAAGGATTTTTCTGATAATGGAACCAATCCTCATGCTAGCCACCAAATTCCTAACTTAAATTAATTTTGTAGAGAAAATGGAGTCCGAGCTGAAGGAGACCATGTGGCCACCAAATGGCCTAGTCTACGACCAAGAGTTCATGTTGCCAGCATTCTGCAAACCCAAACTAATCCCACTGAAGTCGATTACCCTAGAAAAACTAGAGAAAATGCAGCACGAAGCCGTAGCAAAGCTCAAGGAAATGGAACAATTGGCGGCGAACAGGGAGCAGGAAGAGCAGAGTACAAAGGTAGAAGAGGTTGGACAAACTGACATTCATTCCAATCAGTTTGACTGAGTTTGCATTCACGCACTTCGCACTCGAGACCGACCCTAGAGATGCCAACTATACCGAGACTTTATCAAGAGCGCTTCTTCCATCTCAGCATAGCTCCAAATATCCTGCTTTACCTCAGGCATAGTGGTTCACGGCTGACCTGCGCTGGCTTATCCTAAGCCTACTGCTTGTGGTCTGGATGGTCATATAGAGGGTAGGTAAAACACCCGGCCAATTTGCATCATTTTGTGCAAAATGGCCAGGTGGTTCACCTACCCTCCACATGGTATACCTGCCCTCCAAGTGGTTTAAAAATTTTTGGAGCGCTAATGTCGCGTGAGCCCGCTTTCCACTGCTCTCAAAATAGCTGCCTTGTTGTCGAGAATCTTCTGGACTGTAGATCTGGGAGCCTCAAATGTCTTTGCAAGGTCTTTCTTGTTGTTTTTTGCAGCCGCACCAATGCTTGCCTTGTTCACCTCCAGTGTGACCGCAATCCGCTACTTCGGAGTCGACATCGATATTGACCTAAACCAGGGCAATTTCTTATACAAAAAAAACTATTCCTTTCTATTTTAGGGCAAAGAAAGTGATGTTGACAGGCCACAGGGAAGCAGCCAAAAAAATACTACAGATATATGGCAGGCGGATTAATAACACTCCAGACAATTGTTTATTGTGCATTATTAACCAATCTTTTACTACATAAAATAGCTTTTGAAATCTGTCCTATTTGGGTTAGTTGACATGAGATTCCCGACGGCTCGGCCGCTTGGAGTTGAGATGCGCAAACACCTATACCTGAGACATTAATGACTGGAGAACAAGCTGTGGATGCATGAATATAGCATGCATGCCACGGCTTTAGATACCTAGAAAACCAACTACTTTGGGAGGGGGGGGGGTTACGATGCAGTAGTGCCGAATTTTCATTATCATCCCTGCTCTTCTAGGATGTCGATGAATCTCAGGTCTACAACCGCAGTACTATTTGCTAACCCTTTTACTTATACGTAAGCCAAATAAAATGACTAATACAAATCAGGCATTCCAGATGTTCCCACTGCTAAAAATGTCTTTAAAGAAGCAGGAGACTTGCTTGTCACAACATTTCCGAAATTTAAGTTCCTTTAATGGTGCCGCGGGAATTTAAATTTCGAAAGTGCTGTGACAAGCAAGTTTCCTGCCCCTTTAAAGCCCAAAAGTTACGTTACAATCTTCTTTTTCTCCACAAAAACAGCCACAGACACTAGACAGGATGACCTTTTGCGGCAAAAAAAGGGTCAAATGTCTTTATTTTCTAAAACACCATCTGGAAGGTCTGCTGCAAAACCGAACAAGAAAAGAGGTGTGAGAGAATAATTGTCTTCAGCTGGACTTCTTGTCCACAGTCTGCTGCTTTCTGATCCTGGACGCCTTGAAGATGAGGGCCATTGTGACAATAACTATGGTTCCGCCCACACAAATGACCGTCAGGGTTTGTTTGTCGTCCTGAAATTGGGGAGGCTTTCTAAGCTCAAAATCCATCCAATAGTAAAAATATACCATAGCATCTTGCACTTTTTCCTTGACGTGTTCGTAGAAATGCTCCAGAGCTATGTTAAATTAAATGATATGGCGTTAGTAATGAATAGGGAGTGGATTTATATGGATTTCCATACTTTTTCTACGACTTGTTTTGCCTTATATATTATGTAAAAACATTTTTTGTGTCGGTTTCTGATTTAAAGGCTGATTTAAAGGGGCTGAGGGGAAGGCAGTTATAGGGGGCCACTAATTTGAGTGGCCACTCACCCGTTACCCTTACTAGGCCAGGGCAAAAAGTGCCTCCAGATGTATTCTCTGATCGAGAGTATTGCTCGGACTTATGTAGCAGGAAAGTCTGTGCGCGCATCTCTAACTAAGCCCCCTCATGGGGGTGACGGGGGCTTGGAGTTGAAATGAGCACACAAAAATACAGTTGAACCTCGGTTATCCGGCACCCATGAGGACCGGCCTCAGGATACCGGATAACTGTAGGTCTGAGGATTGGGGGGGGGGGGATGAGTAGACATAACCGAGCAGGTCTGAGTATTGGGAGCAGTTATAACTGAATAGCCCACGCACAAAAGATTAATTGGTAGGTGGGAGAAGTATTGGATATATAAGCGTCACAATTATTTAGTTGAAAGCCACAAAAACTACCTGTTGGTGGTTCAGGGACGCGATGCCCCTGAAAAGAGTCAAGCAGTAATACAAATTAAGCAACACAACATAAAAGTTTATGATAAAACACGAATTTCTTACTCGTTGGTCCTTGAACTTGTGGAGTGCAAAGTTGGTGAGTCCTCGCACATCCTTGGCCGGATCATTGTATCTGTACATTTTGCCTCGGTGGAGACTAAATAAGACTTAACTTAGCAATATAAAAAAAAGGGAATGTCTGACAGAAGAAATGTAGGACAGTGGCTGTCGTCAATGCGGAAGCGCTCAGTCACATCGTCGGCCACAGAAGTGTCGACTTGACCGACATGCACTAGACCTCGCAGTCTGCAAATATTCACAATGCTTCTTTATTTATCAGTCCAAATGTAATTTGTGAATGTAATTTTTTGACTCTATTCCCATATACGTCCTATGGCTATACAGTCCACCCTCGATATAACGTCGCCCCTCGGGACCGGCCCAAGGTGACGCTATATCGAGAGTGACGTTATATTGTTCTTAGCAGCGGCCTCGATGATTGCTTTTTTGTTCGCCCAGTGTGAAACCAAGTCTTTTTTTGGCTGTACAGTCGAACCTCGTTAAACTGGCACCCCTAATTCAAAAAAATGTGTTTGTGGCATTGTGTTTTTGACCTATGTTTTGCTGGTGTCTTCTGGGCATGTTATATACCAAAATTTAGCTTAGATTCTAGGCTACGTTTTGGTATATAACATGCCCAGAAGACACCAGCAAAACATAGGTCAAAAACACAATGCCACAAACACATTTTTTTGAATTAGGGGTGCCAGTTTAACGAGGTTCGACTGTACTATAAGCAAAAAATCTAGCTGAAAATGTTTGGAATAGAGAAGATGTCAAAACAAACTTGTGTGCCACCTAAAATACATAAAATGAAGTAGTTTAACTTATGGTCTTGATGCTTACAGTTTCCCATAAGCCAGCAAATGCATTGCAGTCGGGTTCCTCAGAGTCGTAGCTTAAGTTGAATGAATAGGCTCTTAAAATCAAACGCCATATGAACAACACTTGCGTATCTACTTTTGTTAAAAAAAAAGTGGATTGCCTAGCTCTCAAGTCCCCTTGGCCCCCTTACGGTGTCTACAGCGGCTTGCACCTTGGAGTTGAGATGTGCACTCAGGCATACAGTGGAACCTCGGTTATCCGGCACCCCTGGGGACAAAAAAACTGAATATGTACTCATTTGTAGCAAAGAGGATGCGCAAAAGTTATTGAGCAAGCGTGGATATGCCAAAAAGTTCCAAATAGGTCACTTACAACATCACAAACCAGTCCAAAGAGCCTTCATCCGGCGAATAGCTGTCTGTGCGACTCTCAAAGTTGTCGTCATTCAGGTCCCAGGTGGCCACCTCGTCATGGGCTCTCAACCACCTCCACACTATTTGGGAGTCCTTGAAGTCACCATCGTAGAGGATTGGGTTGTTGCGGCGGAAATAGACCAAAGATGGGAAAGTGGTCACACCAAACTGCCGGGCAACTCTCCGGTCGTCTGTCTTCACCACCTAAATGGACTGGTAACGGGCTTAGGTATAAGGGGGCTGTATAAGGGAGGTTACATTTTAGGGGGAGGGATGACCTAGTAGAGTGAGAATGTCTAAGAGCCATTAAGAAAAGGTCAAAAACACAGATAGGTCAAAAATATAGGTCAAAAACACAAACAAAAAACCTTAATGTAGCCGGTAGCCTCGATGTCGTCATCGATCTCCTCCACTTCTGACAAGGCATCTGAAAAAAGACTCTGGCAAAATGGTGAGTGGCTGAACTGAAGTACCTCCACAGTTGGGACATTTCACTCTTCCGTCATCTACAAACAAAATAAATGGTCTCTAAGCAGGGTATCTAAGAATAGCTTACAGAAAAAAATGACCAAATTCTTGGAAGTGTCACGCAATATTTCGTCGATTTTCTCTTAAATTTGGGAATAATTCTAAAAAATTGGTACCAAATTGGCTTACTTTTTCCCAACAAGTCTTAGGCAAGTTACCACCCAATTTATAGCTAAAACAATAAGCTACAATTTGAGTGGTAACTTGCTTGGGAGTTGTCTCTAAAAAGTAGTCCAAAAACACAATGCCAAAGACACGATTTTGAATTGGCGGTTGTGGTTCTATTAGAGAGAATACGGTATTATGTCAAATAAAGTCAAAAATTTTCGGAAAAGAATGAGTAAGAAATGTTTATTTCTACTGGAGAGAGGTCGCAAACCTTCATCTACATCCTCAATGCTGAATTCGGAGTGTTCAATGGTTGGTGGTGGCAGTGCTTTTTCTTTAGCCTGCAAGGTAAAGTATTATTATTTGAACAAATTTATACAATAATCAGGTGACCAACTCAAAATATGGAGAACCAGACCAGGGCGACAAAGGTAAAAAAACACAATTAGGACGTAGAGTAAATGCAACTAAGCCTCAGGCGTATGGTAAACCAGCGTAGGTTGGGCGAGAACCACTAAGCTGAGGTAAAACAGGTTATAAACTGGGTCTCGCCTGACCTACGCTGGCCAAAGACTTAGGCTAGACCAGTTTGGTCAGGCATACCTTGTTTCATCTAAGTTTAGTGGTTCATGGCTAACCTATGCTGACCAAACCTAAGCTTAAGACTTAGTTGTATGCCTAGGTATATTACTTGGGGTCGCTTACCTTGGTCCCTCTCTAAGGCATGACCAAAAGCGTTGCCCCCATCGTGGAATAGGGCGGATACTTGTTTAAATGCAAAACTTTTTACAGCAAGAGTAACCAATCCCACCTTTGCCTCTTTAGCTGATGAACTCTTTTTGTGGTCTGAGTGAGCTGGCACTGAATCTTCGGCTACTAGAACAATTTAGAAAGGACTTAGGGAGAACATATTCTTCAGAACATACCCGTAGTTTTGTAGTGGTTATTTTTTTTCCTCAACTCCACCAAAGAGAAGAGGAGCACAAATACAAAGAGGATTAGCCTGAAATGCCTTAGCAAATTCCTATCCAACACTACCATCTTCTTGTCAAAAGTATGGCTTGAACTATCAAAGGAGGGGAAATCAAGTGTGGGTAAGAGAAAAAACCAATCGATGGAGGGACACAGCCGCTAGGCAGACTTAACCAGCCAACGTATCGATTAGAGAGCTGCTTAAACGAACTGGTCTAAGATAGACTGCTCAAAGTTTGGAGAAGATCTCTCTCTCTCTCGAGAGAGAGAGAGAGGAGGGACACAGACAGCAACAGAAACCGGGACTTTTTATAGCTCATAGGATGTATCTAATGTTCGGAGTCAACATGGATCCTTACAAAGAAATATTGACTCAACTGGATTATACTTGGTTGACCATCACCCCCTACAAAGTATCAGCAAACAAACTCTCGATTTAACGGCCCCTCCTGGGCTCTATTTGGTGGACCACCACCTCTACCCCCACCCCCACAAACTATCAGTAAGCAGACCCTCGATTTAACGGCCCCCTAGGGCCGATCTCAGGGAGGGCCGTTAAATTGAGGTTTGACTGCAAGATGCTAAAAGCCAATAGTAAAATATAGCAAGAAGAATCTTTTTTCATAAACTTTTATTAAAAAAAAACAAAAAATTACGATGATATTAACACAAAAAGACACAAAACCAATATGTCTATCGTACTCTTTTCTTGTGTTTCGACCGACTCGAGGACTCTTCCTTTTTGTCTTCCTTGTATGATCTCTTGGGTTGGGGTGCTTCTGGCTCGGATTCGGAATCATCATCACTACCTGTTTTTAAGGCTTTTAGTAGGCAGTTAAGCAATTCAATGAGTTTACAGCTTGCAGGCCATATTTTCACAAAAGCAAAATTTTCAAGTGTCTTGTGCAAAGAAGACCAGAAAACTTTTTCCTCCTCAAAAACCAGCTATTCTCTTTTTTTATTGTCTTTGTGTGTGTGAACAATGGCGTTTTGGAAATAAAAGTCTCTTACCGAGGCTAGACAAAGCTGCTAGAGCAGAACTTTTGACGAGTATCTTTGGTTGTTCTGAATCAAAGTGTAAGACGCATGCTAAGGTACTTAAATAGGGACTCATATAAACTAGGCGAGTGTAGTAGCCACACACAAGAGTCGCTGAAATGAGTGTATTTTGGTTCAACTACCTTTACGTTTGGCTCGTGCCAACGCGTCTTTTGCTACTTTTTGAATTTCGGCCTCGGTCGCTTCCAGCAACACACTCGTCATAAGTCTCCGGATGGCAAGCAGCTAAAAGAGATGTGTATGGCTGACAGTCAATAAGGCATCTACAAGGTGTTTTTTTTTTCATTTTTGACTATTGCATTTGGATACCAGCTTCTACCACCCCATCCTAAGATTTGCTTGCGGCTGACTACGTGTATTTTCCACCCCTAGGCTATTTTAATACCTTTAAATGGTAAAGCGAGTTTTTTTGGCCCTTTAGTTTGCGGTTAAGACTGGTTTTCTCAGCAACTTTTTTTGTTGTTGTCGCTCTCTTACCATGTTTTTCTCACTAGACTATGGCAAAAGAAGCTCTAAATAGGAGTTATTTCTCTAGAATCTTGCTCGGATTTGTTTCACAGGTGAGTTTCAACAAATTAGGTCTCTTATGGAGGCGACGAGGGCTTGGAGCTGAGATGCGCACAAAAGCATACCTGAGAGCAGGCCTGTGCTGGTCTTGCCAGCGTAGGTTAGCTTTAGGCTTAGGTTTATTTTTTTGACCAAGGTAAGCAACCTTATAAATGTATATGAAGATCGCAGGCTTAGGCTTAGGGTAGGCTGAGTTGTAAAGAAAATCAAGTGATGAGAATATAGAAAGGTTAAAAATGTCAAAAATTGGTAAAACACCTTGTACTTTGACTCTCTTTTCTTCAAAATGTATGAAGAACTGCGACTAATTTGTAGAAAAACCATATAAATTTATATACCGCTTCTTCCTTTCGTTCTTGTTCACTCATTACATACTTAACTTCCTTTTTCCTCTTAGAGTCCTTCGGACTATGGGCATGGGAGTGTCGTTTTAGCGGGAAAACTGGCTCCTCTTCCAGCGGAACATGCTCACTACTTCGTTTTCTTCTGTCCGAGGGTCTGGGCGATTCTTCTTTGCTGTTTTCATGTTTCTCTGCTTCTTCATCATCACTATCAGAATCCTGCAAAGAAAGGAGGAAATTTTAGAATTGCTTTCCTATCATTTTTAGCATTAAAGGGCCTTAAACAACAGGCTGAAAAAAAAACCTCCCTTGATGCGCTTTTTGCTCTGGTCTAGTAAGGTGAAACGGGAAAATACCGTTTTTCCTCTAATAAGCCACCTTTCCCTTGTTTGTGGCATTGTGTTTTGACCTATAATATCTTAGCGGCTCCCAGACATGTTACATATCAAAACGTAGCTTAGAATCTAGGCTACATTTTGGTATGTAACATGCCCAAAAGTCATTAACAAAATATAGGTCAAAAACACAATGCCACAAACACACTTTTTTGAATTCAGGGAGTGACTTATTAGAGGAAAGGCGGTAATTGGCTATAGCCGAGTAGCTTTTTTTTTTCAGGGAGGGGGGTAGTGTGACAAAGTAGGGTCACAATATTTCCAATGAGCTCGATGAGAGATGACCAAATTGAGGCGTAAACTAAGTTGTTAGCTTCGTCCCTCCTACTTTTGATCATATTCTAACTAACAAGCCACTATTTTTAAAGTTGTGCCTACAAATTTTTCTAGAGGGCTTTTGTAAAATAAACTTACAAATTTGCCAAGTCTTTTCTCCGCTCTGCGAGCTTGTCTAGCAGTTTCACTTTCTTCTTGCTTTTTCTTCAAAATTTGGATAAAGCCAGCTGAAATTTGCTAAAAAGGGCACCTTTATTTGCTCTTTCTCGGCTTTCTTCTGTTTCTCTTTCTCCGCCTTTTCCAGCCCTTCCAATATCCAAGCGGGCAACTTTTTCCTCATGTGTTGGTCTAAAAATTTACAAGTAAAGGTACTGGGATGGCTGATTTATTTTGCTTGATTCACTTGCCGTTCACATACCAATAAGCGGCGTATATTGTTGAGAATTAGGCAAAAACTCTTCCATTTTCTGCATGTTGGGCATTGAGCTCCACAAGGATTCCATCATCCAGCTGGGCAGAGGCGCTTTTGACGGAGCCGCCTCAGTCATCCCACTAAACCAGTGGCTCATCGCACCCACTGGAGCTCCATCCTCTCGGAATTCTGCCAACTGCTCGTCCTCTTGTTCCAGTGAGACGTCGTAGTGTGCTTGGTACTGCAACTCAAATTTTTTATGGCTTTTTTTTTCAACCCGAGGTACGACACTTAGGCATGCAACTAAGCCACCCACCTCCTCGTTGTCCACATCCTGTCTGTAGTTGGAAGCAGGAGGAGGATAAAAGTTTTGTTCCAGTTGTGGCACAGGCTGTCTCCACCCCTGCTGGTTGTTGCTATTCATTGCACTCGGCGGATTGAAGAAGCCTGCGGTCGGCTGACGATTCAGTGGCACAGGTGGACCATTCGGAGGCAAAAACTGAGGGCGTGCAGCATAGCGTAATGGTCTTGCCTGCTGCTGGAAATTGGCGTTCAGTGGATGAGGCGCAACGTAGCTGTTGCCTTGAGGAGGATATTGGTTCATACCTAGATTAGCTATAAATAATAGGTGCTCTTGGCTTTCCTCTATGCAAAAATCTATATCTAGTGCGCTCTGCTCTGTTCCTCTACAGCAAAGCATATCTCTAGGCTATTTTCAAACCCCAACCAGATATACCTAAGGTTTTGGGTAGGCCAACGTACGGTAGCAGAGAGCTAGCGTATTCGTTGTTTGACAAATACCATAAATGGTATTTGAAGACCCTAGGTACTACACTTGAGCATACAACTAAGCTCTATCCTTATAGTAGGGCCAGAATAGGTTAGGCGAGATCCAGAGTATAACACCTTATACCTATGTTTAGTGCTTAACGGATAACCCACACTGGCCTACCCTAAGCCTAAGGCATAGTTAGGTACCACACTCAGGCATAAAACTAGTCCTTCGGCTTAGGATTGGTCGCCGTAGGTTAGCCGAGACGCAGCGCATACTCTGCTTCATCTAAATTTAATGGTTCACGGCTAACCTAGACATGCCTACCCCAACTCTTACTTCTATTCCTACGGCCTTCAAATACCATTTATAAGGTAGTTTTTCTTAATCCCCAAAGCAAAATATGTGTGTTTTCAAGCCTAAAATGCCCAATGCTTAGAAGGCTCAAAAACAACACGGCTAACCAAGGTAAAAAACGCACCCACTTGGTAGGGGAGAAGTGAAAATATTAAAAGAAAAATTACTCGTTGGGTATTGAGCTGGCGACGGCTGAGGATTGGGTGCAGTAGCACGTGTCATAATCCACCTTTGTGCTAGTTGAGCCCAGTTGACTGGATTTGAAAAAGACTGTGTAAAAAATGTTGAAAGGTAAAAGGTCTACCATCTCCTGCCGGTACATTCTTGTAGTGTGCCTGATTAAAGTAATTGGGATCCATTTGCAAATCTTCCACTGAAAATTCAATGGTGTTGTGTTAGTAAGAAGAATGCTTGAAGCAGGGATAAAAAGAAAGCGCGCAATGCCACCACTTGATGGACACTAGCAAGACTACCAAACTAAAACAATCGCTGTGGGAGTCACCACTGTGTGTCCGTTTTTTGGTGGCTCAGCACATTAAATATGTAGGAAATGTGTTTTTAGATGGCGTCTAACCATTTTACTAAGATTTTTTAACAAGCATTTAGCTCGGCTTGTGTTGAGGATCAAAGCATACCAGGTCTGGAGGGTGTATCTGAGTACTGGAGACTGAAAAGAAAATTTTCGCATTGACTCTCAAAGCCTTTATGAGAGAGGCTTTTGGACTTATTTAAGAGGCGAGTGGGTTTTTTTTTTCTTTGCCTTGGTTCCTTTAGATGTTTTAGATCCCTGTTAGCGTCTATAGTACGCTAAAAAGGATAAGAGAGCTATTTTTTGCAGTTTCTCGTCAAATACTTTGCTTTTAGAGGGCCAAGGTAAGCAACCTAATAAATATTATTTGAAGACCACAGGCATACAACTAGAGTTGTATGCCCAAAAAAATATATGCTCGATCTCGGCTCACCTGCGCTGGACTACCCTAAACTTTTAGGATTAGGGTAGGCCAGCGGTTTCAGGGGTCCAAAAAGGATGCCGGTTCCAAGGGGTTTCGGAACTATAGAAGGTTCAGAGGGTCTACCGGGTCCAGCCTAGGTTAGCCGAGACCCAGCGTATACCCAGTTTTTTACGTAGGTATAGTGGTTCATAGCTAACCTAGGCTGGTCTAGCCTAAGGCTTAGTTGTATGCCTGCGGTCTGAAAATACCATTCATAAGGCTGCTTACCTTGGCCCCCAAGGCCAATATATGTGAGGAGGAAGTGTGAAGAATAGAAATTGTTTTTAGCGTATTAGAAATGCTGAGAGAGGGTCTAAAACATCTTGAGGAGCCGAGGCAAAAAAAAACGCATTCACCTCTGCTTTTCGGACAAGTGGTGGAGTTTTCAATTATTTGGCGTCAATACTGGCTTGTTATCACAATGATAAACGATAAAAACAATCTTTGATAACAAAAGGCTGACCCTACAATAAGGTGCTGGAGATCAAGGTTAATCGAGTGCCTGGTCCAGGGACTCCAGGAACTACAGAGGGTCTACCGGGTCCAAAGGTCCAGAGGGTCCAAAGAGAATACCAGGTCCAGGTAGTCCAGCGGTTTCAGGGGTCCAAAAAGGATACCGGTTCCAAGGAGTTTCGGAACTATAGAAGGTTCAGAGGGTCTACCGGATCCACAGGTCCCTTCAGCTGGTCCCACGGGTATCTTAGCAACGCATAAGTGTTGCCCTAGGCTGAGACCAAACGCGAAGCGTTTTTTAGCCAGTCTGATGTCTTTTCCAAGCTCTGCTGCTCTCTTCACACCAGCTCCCTAGTTGTGCGAAAAAAAACTGTTGTTGAAATATAGCTGTTTATTTTGAAGTCCTCTCAGGAGAGGGTGTTTATTGGAGAATTTACGGTGTATCACGATTACATTTCATCACAACATCTGCTCTCAAACTTATTTTCATCAACATCAACTCAATATTGTGATTATCAGGATCAAATTCTTGTCGAAAACCACATCTATGGTACAATTGGATGAGGTCTTTGTTTGTGATATTTACGTGCACTGTTGCGCTAGACATGTCCATCGATCTGGCAAGATGAAGAAAGTTTTCCATTAACACTTCTGGGATGTGCTCCTTTCTGTAGTTCTCATCTTTGACGTACAACTTTTCCAGCCTAACTGTGTCCATATTTTCCTTTATTGTGTAATCAAGATAGGCTTTTTTATGTCCAGTCCATTTTTCCCACATGCTTTCATAAAAATTTTTTGAGTAACAAATCAAGCGATAATCCATATATACATCCACTTGGCATGGAACTGAAAATAAATGAGTTGATGGGACGCGTGTTTTAAAAGCTTGTCATGAGAGATACTTCTCTCCAAGAGACATGAGACTTCGGAGATAAATATCTCCGCACCACTACCTAAACCGCATATAATGCCGACAGTGTGGCGAGATTCCTCATTTTATATTTGGAAAAGGAGAGAAAAGGTTAAGAGGTGACTTAACTGACTTACATACGACTCGCTACATCGACTCGCTATACTTTATTCCCAAAAAACCATTCGAATGTAGTTACAGTGTAAGTAGACTACAGTCGAACCTCGTTAAACTGGCACCCCTAATTCAAAAAATGTGTTTGTGGCATTGTGTTTTTGACCTATGTTTTGCTGGTGTCTTCTGGGCATGTTATATACCAAAATTTAGCTTAGATTCTAGGCTACGTTTTGGTATATAACATGCTGAGAAGACACCAGCAAAACATAGGTCAAAAACACAATACCACAAACACATTTTTTTGAATTAGGGGTGCCAGTTTAACGAGGTTCGACTGTACTACTAAGTAATTTTAACGTTCTCAAAGGCACTAGGTAAACGAGGTAAATTTTTCCTCGTGTCGGCATTCTGTTTGTAACAGTAACCGGTGGTCCAAAAGTTCGTGGACAACTACCGTAAATTAGAACATTTACAGTAAATTAAAAAGTGTTTGTGGCATTGTGTTTTTAACCTATGTTTTGTTTGTGGCTCCTGGACGTGTTAAAATCAAAATGTAGCCTAGTTAAGTCCAGCCGCAGAACCCGCCCAAAATGGCATTATATGTGGATCTGACTTTAGTTTGTGAGAGTAAAGGAATGTAAAATTACGTGCAGCTATAGGCACTGCCATCATGCCAGACACGAAAAAAGCCAGCAAGGACATTGAATCTGAAACATATATATATAGTAAATGGTAAGGTATGTGCCCAGAGGTTGGAATGGAAATTAAAAACTGATTTTGGCAGCAGTTCTTGTATCGCATGTTGCTAAAACGGTATTTTGACCACTTTTTTCGGCTTCGCCAGTTGTTATTCGGTTAGAAAACATGTTTTTAGGTGGCGAACGGACGTTTTTGTTCAAAAAAAAAAAGTAGGTTACCCTCACCCCTTACCCTTCCTAAGGTAGGTTACCCTCACCCCTGAATGAGCATAGGAATAGGGTGATACACTACGCACAATTTTAGAAGAATGCATAAATATAGCTGTTCCACAAGAAAATCAATTTTGGTGCTATCTTTTACCTTTATTTTTGATACACTGTATCAGGGTTAAAGCTGCGCTTAAGAAATTTTTCTGCTGCACACCTTTTTGCTGCCAATTTTTAATTGCTGTGTGTAGACTATTGAGCTCGATCTGTTGATGACGAAGGTGGCCAACCACAGAGAGAGGTCTTTACATAAGATTGAATGAATACGGGCACAAATATGAGAAATTTGACTCTACTGCATTATCTCAAGTCTCCGTCGCCACTGTAAGCGGCTCTACGGGTACTCGGCGGCTTGGAGTTGAGATACGCACACACCCATAACTGAATCACTCGAGAAACAGCTCTGCATGCATGAAAATAGCATATATTTTCTATATACAGTCGAACCTCGTTAAACTGGCACTCCTAATTCAAAAAAATGTGTTTGTGGCATTGTGTTTTTGACCTATGTTTTGCTGGTGTCTTCTGGGCATGTTATATACCAAAATTTAGCTTAGATTCTAGGCTACGTTTTGGTATATAACATGCCCAGAAGACACCAGCAAAACATAGGTCAAAAACACAATGCCACAAACACATTTTTTTGAATTAGGGGTGCCAGTTTAACAAGGTTCGACTGTATTTTACATCGAGTGGACTGTATATGATAAAAGCTTTCCGCGGACTTATCCGCCAACCTGATAGTAGCGTCACAATTGCTTATTTATATGTAAAGTGTAAACAAAATGTTCTAAAGATAAATTTTATTTAATAAAATATAATTTAACATATACTTTAAAGGAAAATAATTTACGACAAACAGCTTTGAGAGCAGAGAAAAATAACAACAAAAGACAATATCAATTAATCAGTCAATATTATTAGATGTATGTAGTCTTGAGAACATAAATTCTTAAAGCAGTCTCTAAGAAGAAGGAGGAGAAAAAAAAAAAGATCCGAATGAGAACATTTTTTTTTAGCAGCCTGCAGAGTTGAACCCACTGGCAACAATAAAAAGAACAAACAAAAGGTGGAAAAGCTGTCTAAAGTTCACTTCAGTTGGTCAATGCAGCAAAAACCCTTGGTTGTGGTGGTGGTAATGGTGGAGAAAATTTTTCAAACAATCCATAAAAAAAAGAGACCATAATCCCAGAAACAAATATCGAAATGCCGAAATGAACAAAAAATAAAATAAATATTGTCTTATTAGAGTTGCTTTTCATTTTCTTGACTTGTTTACAACAGCAAAAAATTGGTTAAGGCTAAAAACATGTCAAATGTATAGTAGAGAGAAGTGAAGAAAAGAGAATTTCCTTCTATAAAATAGCTTTCATCTTTTCATGGACAAGCTGAACCTTTTAGAGAGTAGTAGGAGGAAAAATTTTGAGGACACAATAGGCTCCTTCTTTTTTAGAAGAGAAAGATTCACAACAAAATATTTGTTAAATACCGTATAACCCCCCTCACTCGTCAACCATCGGCTCAACCACTCGACAATTGGGTGCTGACACCATACTTCGAAATATAGCCCTGAATCTTAGCTACATTTTTGAGTATGGTGTCAGTACCCAATTGTGGGGTGGTTGAGCCGTAAAAAATGGTTGACCACCGACCGTCGTGACGAGAGAGGGAGGAGGATTAATAGAGGTTATACGGTAGATTCCTTTTTTTTTATTAGATGTTGAGTATAATGAAAGATTTGGATGATGTTGCCATTGCTCTCAGTCTTTTCAAAAATCACACCGAATATTTTTTTCTTTTGTTGTATTAGTTCAACCTCGTTGTTTTATTTTTTGTCGGACTATTGTATTGTTTTTGATCATAAAGCCGGGTCTATAATTTTTTTTATGCTCACTTCCCTCGAGGGGGGTCTATAATTAGAGGGGGGTCTATAATTAGAGGGGGGTCTATAAT
>BBSZ01006640.1:0-12980 GCA_000981365.1 Subanguina moxae | reverse complement strand
TAGGTAAACTATTTGGAGGGCAGGTAAACTATGTGGAGGGTAGGTAAACTATTTGGAGGGTAGGTAAACCAGTTGGGGGGTAGGTAAACTATTTGGAGGGCAGGTAAACTATGTGGAGGGTAGGTAAACTATTTGGAGGGCAGGTAAACTATGTGGAGGGTAGGTCAACTATGTGGAGGGTAGGTAAACTATTTGGAGGGCAGGTAAACTATGTGGAGGGTAGGTAAACTATTTGGAGGGCAGGTAAACTATGTGGAGGGTAGGTAAACTATTTGGAGGGTAGGTAAACCAGTTGGGGGGTAGGTAAACCATGCTATTTTTATGCATCCATAGCTTCTTCTCGAGTAGGGGCTCTACCGGAGAATAGATACCGACCTAGAGCCATAATCCACTAAAGTCAATTAATAATTAGATTTTTGTCAGCAAAAGCCTTTCTTTAGGGATTACTTTGGCGGAGTACTTCCGTGACATGGGCTTGAATGTGAGTGCGACCTGCCGTTCTTTTGATTTGTTTTAAAACAAATATCACTCAGGTGGCTATGATGGCTGACTCCACCTCTCGATGGGCAGAAGCATTGCGTGAGATCTCTGGTCGTTTGGGAGAAATGCCTGCTGACTCTGGCTACCCCGCTTATTTGGCTGCTCGGCTGGCTTCCTTCTACGAAAGAGCTGGCAAAGTCAAGTGCTTGGGCTCTCCTGAACGTGAGGGATCTGTTACCATCGTCGGCGCGTATGCTTTTTGACCTAGAATGAATTTATTTTTTGTTCATTTACTAGTACCAATGTTTAGCGTGTCTCCTCCGGGAGGTGATTTTGCTGATCCTGTAAGTTCTGTTCATGATCCGCTTCAAGAAAATAACTCATCAGTTACATCAAAATTTTGGCTCTCTTCTTTGTTTTTGCTCTCCGCCTCTTGCACTCGCTTTCTCTCCTGTGTTAGGAAATTCCAGTACAAATTTGAATGACTCATATCTTTGTTATTATGAAAGGAAAAGCAGCAGTGTTTGGTGTTGTTTTAAAGTCTGTTTTCTCTACTTTCATTTCGTATATAACTTTTATTAACATTCACTAAAAATGGCCGCCATCTGCCTCAATACATTTAAGGATTCTAACTGGAAATTGGTCAATACTGAAACCCATTGGACAAGGCGCGACGGTGACTCACCTAACTGGTCGGCGCTGCATTACTTCGTCTGGCCTTTTCTTGAGTTAAAAACATGCTGCGAACTTACAAATCGGTAACTGCGCTTAAAGCTTTGCTCGTAAAGAATGCAAAAGAATTGCTCAGGAAATGATACAAAAAGCTATTGACCAGTTTCCAGTCAGAATCCATAAAGTTAGAATCCTTAAATGTATTGAGGCAAATGGCGGCCATTTTTAGTGAATGTTAATAAAAGTCATATACGAAATGAAAGTAGAGAAAACAGACTTTAAAACAACACCAAAAACTGCCGCTTTTTCTTGCATAATAAAAAAGACATGAGTCATTTTAATTTTTACAGGAAGTTTTCTAACCCAGGGTACTTTTAAGCGCATCATTTTTTATTTAAACGCCCTTCTAACACTTTAAAGTCAAGCACACCAACAGATTTAAAATATTTGAAATTGTAGGTCACTTCAGCCACCCTAGGTATTGTGCAAGTATTTTGGGGTCTGGACAAAAAGCTGGCTCAGCGCAAACACTTTCCCTCAATCAACTGGCTCATCTCATACAGGTTGCTTTTTTTGCTAATTCGGAACATGTGAAAAACAAAATCACACGTTAGAGCCTTTTAACACCCCCATCAATCGAACCAAAGTATTAACTGAAGCCAGTACCAAAAACAAATTTAATATGTCAATTGCTGGAAAAGTACAAATGAAAAGTCTCTCAAATGGATAAACTCTTTTTTTCTCCTTAAAAATTGCTGAACTGTTGGACAGCGGGGTCGTCGATGTAGGGGAGGTTGGAGTGTCTTGTGGCTTCTGGGATGCTGTAGTCGTTGGCAGCCGCCCTTCTCCTACTCTTCCTCTGCCCTTTGATGCACTGGACAAAGAAGGAGGGACAGATACACTTAATATAAGCTTAATAAATCAGCTGTCAAAGCAGTTAATTAATGGCTTACATTCTCATTCCCTCTATTCATATAGTCTATGTAGCGATACCAAATCACAATGAAGCATAGTGCAACCACTTGGAAGATAAAGCACAGGATTAGTCCACCAACTGTGACGCTTATTGTTAACAGGATGCTCCACCGGTACTCTGTCTGAAATTGCTGAACTGATATGATTCTTGGGTACTATTGTATTATACCCCCCCCCCTCGCAAAAAAAATATATATATACCCTCTTAAAACACCCAGGTACCGAAGAAAATGAGATTAAACGTTGGAAGAAGTGTCCAAAATTGGTCAATCTCACGCCGATAACCCTACACATAAGTTTTTTTATGAATTACCTGATAAAATATCGAGATTCCAACCAACAATGCCTTCACAAATGTGTAGATTATGATGACGGCTAAGAAGAAAGTGTTGATGTAGACTAGATCAAGTATTTCCAACTTAAGTGACAGAAGCAAGCCAATCAAAGAGATGAACCAAGCTACGCAAAAACCTGCATACAGCATGCAGGAAGCTCTTAGCACAGGCAGCAGCTCCACTTCTATGTTGGACACTTTCAATTGTATCTCTTGCAACTGTTCAAATGGACCATGGTATACGGGTTCTGGGGATGATTGCCAAGTTTTGTTGCTTTCCGAATGTGGCAGATCTGCTTCTGGTGCGCTAAAGTCGAGAAGGTCCATTGTCTGAAACTGGGATAGCTATCGCAGTAAAGTCTAACTCTGCTGTATTATATACTTGTAGTGGAGACGCGCGCACACATACCTGAGACATAAATTACTCGAGAATAGGGTTGTCGGCTACCCGAAATTTTTGGGTAGCCGAACCAACAACCCTACTCGAGGACCAAACCTTAGATGCTTATTGGAGGGTAAAAGACAAATTTCCCCTGTTTTGGTTTGTGTTGAAAAGTACCTTCACAAGTTCAGGTGTTTGTTCAGATCGGGTGATAATCAAGCAAACCAAGTGGATGTCCACTTGGTGTAATTTTTTCGACCTTTCAGGTCTTGAAACCCTTTTTCCTGTAAAATTATCTAATTAACGCAGAAAAAGGTTTCAGCACCTAAAAATAAAAAAATTGCAGCAAATGGACATCCACATCCACCAATTAGACGTCTACTTTTCTTGCTAGTGGTAAAGGACACTCATATACTTGGTGTATGATCTCAATGGGTATTCGGCCTCTTTAGAGTCGAAGAAATCAAGCAGACTTTTGGGTGCAACAGATGAATGTTGTGGAACAAGATAGGCTAAACTAGCTAAAGGGTGTCCAAACCACCGGAAGTAGGTAAACCAAGTGGAGGGTAGGTTTTGCTCGCCTTCCCAGGGGTGATATGCTTATATATGGGTAATACAGTCCAACCTCGATTAAACGCCCCCTGGGCTCAATTTGGTTATCCGCCCACAAAATATCAGTAACCAGACTCCCGATTTAACGGCCCCCTCGGTTTAACGGCCTCCTAGGTTGGTCTCAGGGAGGGGGGTGCGTTAAATCGAGGTTTGACTGTATATGGGTGTTTAATCTAATTTTTGTTGGACCAGCGCAATTCTGAGTTCTCTCACCTGATCCATCGTTATTTCATTCCAAGTTGTTGTATTGGCAGCCATTTCTGTGGATGTCTGTAGTCCAATTCCCTCACCCAATACCTCCGTATCGAATAAACTAGCAGCAGGTGTTGGGAATTGAGCGGTTGTACTGCTCATACTCACGTTTCTGTCAATGTCATCTGCACCCAACAACATACCATAACCACCCACATGTACAAATAGGAGAGCAGTTAGCAGCAAGGCAGTCACCAAACTAATTGCCTGCACCACCAGACTGACCAGTCCAGCCGACCTAGCTGGCACCCCACACAACCCTGCCACTCTTTCAAATGGAGAGGAGCTGTTTCTCTCGACTGTAATAGCATTCTCCATACTCAGGCTCGAAATCTGGAATTGTGTGTGAGCGGCCGTGGCTGCTTGAGGACGGCCTCCTGAAGGCAAATATACTTCTTGTTGGTCCAAAGTGTACTTAGGAAATTGGAAATAGGCGGATAAATTGTATTTTTGAAGCAAATGCTCAGCGTGTTTGCTTTGAGCTGTGGCCAATTGCTGGTCTATGTGAATGGTGGAGGCAGACGAGTATTTCGGGCAATCCTCTTTTTTGGCTGATGGCCGACAAGAGATGCAATTGCTTGAACGTCTATTGCAGAAGGCAGGCAAAGTGGGGTTAAAGGTGATGGCACGCTGATGATCAATAGTTTAATAATACCTGCCCATGAACACGGGTTGAAGATTGCGCTGATTGATGGACCACACCTAGTTACCTAGTAAATTTATTTATCAAAATAGTCAGCTTGGATCAAGCATTAGATTGGCCAACTAATACTCTTTCCTAGGTGCTACTCGGTTATACTCCCCCCTCCCTCCGATTCTCAAACCTAATCGGTTATAGGGCTGTATAAGCGAGGGGAAGGTAAAGAAAAAGAAAAGATCTTGAACATACAGTCGAACCTCGTTAAACTGGCACCCCTAATTCAAAAAAATGTGTTTGTGGCATTGTGTTTTTGACCTATGTTTTGCTGGTGTCTTCTGGGCAAGTTACATACCAAAACGTAGCCTAGAATCTAAGCTAAATTTTGGTATATAACATGCCCAGAAGACACCAGCAAAACATAGGTCAAAAACACAATGCCACAAACACATTTTTTTGAATTAGGGGTGCCAGTTTAACGAGGTTTGACTGTAGTTTCCTTTACAGGGACCTACCACATAAAAAAGCTCTGGTATGCATGCTATTTTCATATGTCTAGAGCTATTCTCGAGTGATTTATGTCTCAGGTATTTTTGTGTGCCCATCTTAGCTCCAATTGCCCGTCGCCGCGTCAGGGGCTTGAGAGTTAGAGATGTGCGCACAGACTTACCTGCGAGATGAATCCGAGCAATACTCTTGATTAGAGAATACATCTAGAGGCACTTTTTGCCCTCGTCCAGTATGACATAACAGTAGCTCTGAAAATTGGAGGGGTTGTATAACCGAGTAGCGTCGTTTCTTTCTATTAGCAATACCTGCTTTTAAATATCGTTTATGTGAGAAGCCAAACGAATGGCTGATACAAATTGAAAAAGAGTTACGGGAAAAACCTTAAAGAGTTTGTAGAGTTATTATGCACATGTCTCAGCCTGAACTTTAATTTTGCTTTTGGTTCCCACAGCAACCACATGAGTCTTGCTCTCGACGAGAGAAATTTTTGGTTGGAATCTCTCTCTGTTTTATTATGCTTAGCATTGCACTCACGCTTCCACTGCTTCTTTATCTTTCTTCATATTCAGCATGCAGAGAGAATGTGTGTGAATTAATAAGTGTAGACGTATTCTTCACCACAAATTAGATGGGCAAGCGGTGTAAAAGTTTGTGCTACTTGTTCATTGTATCCTCTGTTTTTATAATTAAAGGTTTTTGGAGCTGAGAAACAAACGGCTTTGTGACATACTACTGCTGGTGGAAATGTAGATAGACACTACATGTCTTAATTATTGCCTTTTCTTTGCACTGGCTATTGCTGAGGATGAATATTTTTGCAGCTTTGAGAGTCAACTAGGTCACACTAAAATTTGATAGCTTTTGCATTTACCTACTCTCCAAGTGGTTTAGCTACAGTTGATTTAGCTCTCTAGCTGATTTAAAACTTTTTGGGGAGCAAGTGTGGGGGCGCACATGCCGCGTGACCATCGCATTCGCTAATAGCGCCAATTTACCTGTGAAAAACAAAGAACTAACATTGAATAGGACTGGTGATATTGTTCGAACTGTGCATCAGCTTCCAATCTAAAACCTACTTGGGTATGTCTAAAAGGAAAGGCTTATTGGGGGTGTTGATAAATTTGAAGACTAGGTGGTAATAAAAATTAATAAATGTGCACCATCCAGTCAAGAAGTTGGCTAATATGCCTAAATAAGCATCTACAGAGTAACACTTTTCAGCAAATATATGAGAGCTTTGGACGACTACTACGAGAAGAACTACCCCGAGTTTGTGGCTTTGCGTACAAAATGCAGGGAAATCCTCCAGGTATGCTTTCTTGCTGCCCTATTAGAACTCGTTAAACACAAACTATACTTTTTGTGAACCCCTAAGCTTATCGACATTTGTAATTTGGGTAAGGAAATGTCCCATCATCCTTTTCCACCTCTAAAGACATCAGGATGTTGGGAGAAAGGTATAGTTCGGTAGGGTCTAAAGCCGTTTGTTACCCAGTGGGTAGATAGTGAGTCAACCTCTTGTTTATTCTAATCTATTAGTGGTTTAGGAAGAGGAAGATCTATCGGAGATTGTGCAGCTTGTTGGCAAAGCGTCTCTGGCCGAGTCCGACAAGATCACTCTAGAGGTGGCCAAACTCATCAAGGACGACTTCCTACAGCAGAATGGCTATGCTCCTTACGATCGGTTTTGTCCCTTTTACAAGACAGTCGGCATGCTCAAGAACATGTTGGTTTTGCTCAAAAAACTTTTTAGCCAGTGCATTGCTTTAGGATTGCCTTCTACGACCTGGCACGTCATGCAGTGGAGGCAACTGCCCAATCTGACAACAAAGTAACCTGGAGCACCATTCGTGACCACATGAGCGATTTGATGTGAGTCTTTGTAAAAAATAAAGCTGGAAATGGGTGTGTGTGTGTAAATTTTACCAATAGATTTGCACATGTTAATCTGTAGATCTGTCATTTTTCCAACCTACAGTCGCAAATTTGCAGGTACAAACTTTCTTCCATGAAATTCAAGGTATGCAATTACTACCAGTCAAATATTTACAATACCAAGATGTATTTTTTTTTCAGGACCCAATCAAAGACGGTGAAGAGCAGATCAAGAAAGACTATGAGGAGTTGAATGAAGCCATGCAGTCAGCGTTTCGTAATTTGGAAGACTAGTTAGCCGTGATAAACCTACTATAATGCTAATACACTTGTAGATGTGAGATGAAGAGCCAATAATTAGAATATAATTTCAGTCGTCAAGTTATATACGACTGTCCCCACTTTTCTCCTACACACTTTCTCTTTTTTGCAAGCGTTGTGACAGAAGAATATCTTCAGGTGTTTAATCCTTTTGTTTTCAACATATATTTGCTATTGCAATAAAAATTATTTTTGTTATACTTTGGCTTATGGGTGTTTATTTTTTGGTTGTGTTTTGAACAGCTTGTTAGACTAGTTAGTTGGTCACTCAACTACGGTTGCTTTTGCGAGACAAAAAAGTAGCTTCGGTACAAAAAAAAATTTGTCCGAAAATTTTTGAGGGGGGGGGGGGCTATCATAGAGAGGAGGCCTCCATGATATTTATACTGACTCTTCGACAAGCGCTATTGCGCCAAATCGTATAAAGAACAACTCACTTTCTTTACTTCGACCTTCAAGCAAATAAAATCATACAACAGAATGATTTCTTACAATAAAGATACATTTTAGACAATAAACATTGCATTAGATCAACTTAATTGTGGAAACGTCTAAAGCTGTTGCTGTAATTGCTGTACGCACCACACAGCTTCCACCTACAGGGATGGGCATTTCGTCGATTGGCTGAAAAGGAGAAAAACTTAAAAAAATTTATAAATTTTTTATTAACTATATGCGCTGGCCGATCTCCTTTGCAATGGCAACACCTCAGCCAAATTGTACAGAGAAGGGTGTGAACGTGGAGACCCATAAGACCGCGCCAATTGACTACTTTCGTCTCCCAACACCACTGCTTTGTCGATACTGTCGAAGAATCCTTTGTAATTGCTTGCTAGGCCCTGCTAAATGGTGTGCTCAATAAAATGCTACAGACGATCTTCGAGCACAGCTTCAAAATTCGACCACTCGCTGAGTCAACATACTTTTTAAGCCGATGTCTTTTTACATTTCTGATATTAATGCCTCTAAGGCAAAAAATTTCAAAGATTGTGAATCTGCAATTTGTTTTGACAAATACTCACAGTTTCGACATTTAAAAGGCCGATTCGCGATTTCAAGACAGCAAATTTGGAAAATTGAAAAACCTTGATGTCTTTAAACTGAGTATCGGCCTTTTTAATGGTGAAACTGTGAAGATTTGTCAAAACGAATTGCACATTCAAAATCCTTGCAATTAAGCCTAAACGTTGCAGACATTCATATCAGAAATGTGGAAAGAAGTCAAAATTTGGGCTAAAACGTATGTCGAACCAGTGGATGGTCGAATTTTAGGGCTGTACAGGGTGTTTAAAATTTTTCTGACACTTAAAAATTATAGTTTCTGAGATTCTTCTCCGATCAATTGACTCCTATGTACGCCGGCTGGAAAGATGTTCCGAAGTGGAGGAAAAGAGTGTTGAGCACACTTATGAGAACTGATTTGTTGTTATGTTATGAAAAGTTACCTTTTACCGGCGTAAATTCGAGGAAAAAAGTCAATTTGTCGATGTTTAAAATTTCCCAGCTTTCCGATCCACAGGGAGACCCTGTTGCTTTAGCCCCTCTTAAGCGTTTCTGATACGCTAAAAACGATAAAAAGAGCTATTTTTGGTTCTTTTCGGTTAATTTGGATAGAAAATGTGGTTCTAATAGACAGAGTACCATTCTTTTGCACCTGTGAAAATGGTTGAGTGTAAATAAGTATGACCACTTCCTCCATTTCGCACCCAACTTACAAAAATAAAAAACCAAAGTTACCTGCTCAAAAGTAGGAGCTGCACTGCATTGGGGCAGCACCACCAATAGCAAACAGACTCCAAATATTACGCACAACGGAAACAAACTGTTTTGATTCAGCCGCCAACGGGAAGTAGAAACAGCAGCAGCAGGCCCACATATGGATAACTTGTTAAGCTGGCCAAAACTCTTCACTACAACCATCTTCTCTTCTTGAACCGCAAATTCTGCAATTTACTCCAATCTTTTTTTCAGAACCCAATCACTAAAAACAAACACCAACTACGAAGGCAATCATAGAAAGGAGGGCATTAAGCCTAAGAAAAAGAGTGGGTGGGACAGCAACAGAAGCGCAAATAAACTGCCCATTTCTCCTAATACTCACACTTAATTGGTGAATCTGAGGGCATAATTAAGGCAATGCTATCAAGACTGCACTTTTCCTGCCTTATACGTATAAAACATTGGGTGGCGGATGTGGAAAAAAAACAAAGCTGTTGATAGAGACAAATGTCTGAAGTGTTCCACCTGTTGGTAAACACCCATCAACAGATATTTATAGATGAGATGTGCAAAAGCAGAAGTCTTTATAGGGTTATCTCCACTTTTATAAATTCTTCATTCAATATTTTTAAAAGCACATTCGGTGTTACTAATACTCCCCCCACCCAAAAAATATAAACACACCCCCCTCCCTCCCAAAATATTGGGTGAGGCAAAAGTTTGTACGAAAATTTAATGAATGAAATGTACAGTCGAACCTCGTTAAACTGGCACCCCTAATTCAAAAAAATGTGTTTGTGGCATTGTGTTTTTGACCTATGTTTTGCTGGTGTCTTCTGGGCATGTTATATACCAAAATTTAGCTTAGATTCTAGGCTACGTTTTGGTATATAACATGCCCAGAAGACACCAGCAAAACATAGGTCAAAAACACAATGCCACAAACACATTTTTTTGAATTAGGGGTGCCAGTTTAACGAGGTTCGACTACTTTTTCTCACCAAGTGTTTGTTACCATTGAATAGCACTTTTTCTTTTCTTTCATTTCATGTATAATGTATAACGCATTGGGCGGTCGAAATTCAGCAACAGACTCAACAGAACTTTCCGGACTCGATCAGTGTCGACACGCATTGGACTCGGGATGATGGAGAGTGTGAGATGAATTCAAGCAAAATTCTGGAGAAATAAATTCATTTCACGCCTTTTTTGCTATAGTCCAGTGAGAAAAACGTGCTATAAGGGCATTTTACATTTGACCAAGTAGCTCTGAGGATTGGGGCATATATCCTAGCAGCTATTTGGAGTGGGGGGTTGTTGTTGCATGTGTTGCGCCGAAAATCTAAATTTTCAGATCATTTTGTCGCAAAATTTCTTCTTTTTACACACTCTTTCACTGAACTGCTGCATAATGTCTATGATTATACTTATATTTGGTCTCTACTATTTATTATTTTTGGCATTTAGCTTGTTTTAAATGCTTTTTAGGCGGAAAACGTAAGTTGTCTATTTATTTCCTAATGTTGATTGCTTACAAATTTTCTGTTCTTATTTTAATTACTGTATTTATTTAAAATTAAGCTCCAGTCTCTGATGAATTATTGATAATAAGCGGTTAGCCATAAATAATGCTTTTGGTGTTGTTTTTCGAGATGTGTTATTTGTTTTTGATTTGTTTATAATGTTGAAAACGAAAAATGCTTTAGCGCTTTTATAAAACCCATTCAAGCTTTGGGGGCTCAATAGAAGCAATGGATGAGAGCGAATGTTTTCCCCTATGTTTGTCAAGACAAACCACTCGAAATACCCATAAAATATACTGGAAGAAAGCTGCACAAAAGAGCTTCATGCATCATGAAAGGTATGTTGACCAAAATGTTTTCAAGTATGAACAAGTCAAAAGGACCACGAATTTGCAAGACAATTGCGAGGAAGCCTTGTCAAGGACCTACTACTAAATATGCAAATAAGGGCATTTTTAGCCTTGTCTTATGTGTTCAAGGGTCTAAAACTCAAATTTTCAGGGGTCAGAAAGGCAAACCAATGCGTTTTTCGTGCTTTTCAAACCATTTTAGACAAAGAATAGTGGTTTCCAAGTGTTAAAAATATCTTTATGGTGCTTTTTGTTTGTTTCAGCAGTTAGAACGCATGAAGAAATGATAAAACACAAAAACAGGCCAGAGGGGGAGGGGGGGGGGTGTTGTAAAGTGTACTCCTGCCATTTTTCTCTCAGGGCTTTACCGGGCTTGCCGAGTTAAACGGGTTAAGGGGGTTTATTGGGTCTAGGGGTTTCAGAGTCTCTACCGCATCCAGGAGGTCTACCGAGTCTACACTGAGTATTTCAGCAACGCGTAAGCTCTGCCCTAGGCTCAGACCAAACGCGAAGCGATTCCAAGCTATTCCAACGCCCTCTCCACTCACTTTCTTGCTCTCTTTACACCAGGTCCCTAGTTTTTTTAACATGAAAAAAAAATATAACAATGATTTTCACATTTCAGAATACAGCTACTTTGCAAACAATAAAAAAATTTGATCGCAGAATGCTGACAGAAATGAACAAAAATATACGGCCTCATTTCATTGCTGCTAGACCACTCCCACCAGTAGCAGCCAATGCAGACATAATTCACGGTTAGCTAAGCCAAATTCAGAAGAAGTGTCGCCCACTCGAAATGTGTCATGACCACGTGTATTCGTCCTGGCGACATATTTGTTTGGCATATAATTGCAGCACACCTGATTCAGTGGTTATAGGGATGGGATAGTGTACATCCTGGAATTGCTGAAATAAAACAATATTTAGGAGTTTTTCTGTCTGAGTGCTAATTTGTTTAAGCTGGGAGAGATTTCTTTTGGTGACTGTCATTTGCAGGAATGAAATCGGAACTTTCTGATAGCAGCTTTTACCGCCTGTCTGAAAAGTTCCCGACCTAAATTAATTCTTATTTTTATCATATTGCCGACATCAGCCCCAATACATTTACGAAGACGTTTTGAAAAATTATCAATGGCATTCTGCATCCTTTTCTGGGGCATGGCATCCCATTCTTGGACCACCGATGAGTAGAGACCCAGTTGTAGGGCTTAAAGCAGGCCTTCTATTTGATATAAGTCCAGGCAAAATAGTCTAGAAAATTCCAGTCGCAATAGTTTGGAGCCCACCTATTTGACTTCTTCTCACGTTCCTTGCAGTTGTTGTCCACTTCAATCCCAATAATGCGATAAACTTTTATTGACTGATGATGACGAGCCACGTGAAAAGCCCAGACTCCTTCAGCAGTTAGAGATGCGAGCACAGACTTACCTGTGAGATTAATCTAAGTAATAAGAGGAATCAAATGCCGCAATCAAATCTGCTTCTTTAGCTATATATTTTTTGGATAAATCTTTACTTTTTGTATATATTTGGTGCAGCAGTTGTTACAAAACTTACTGGAGATACAGCTAAAATAGCAGCCACTTGATCACCCGCAAGATAAGGAGTCCACCTTTGAGTTGGCAGAAGCACTTCTTCTAAAAACATTACTCTGCTAGAATAGGTTTTTAAGAGAAACATTGAAAACACAGGATAGAACGTTTTTAGGCCATAAGCAGCTGGAGCCACAAGCCCCTGGTCTATGTGCTGTTTCAGAGCCTGCTAAGCATTTCTAATACGCTGAAAATGACTGAAAACTACATCGTGAAACAGGGTATACATTGGGTTTCGAGTAGAGTTAGGCTAGGCCAGCCTAGGTTAGCCGTAAACCACTAAACTTAGGTGAAACAGGTTATAAAATGGGTGTCGGCTAACCTGCGCTGGTCTATCCTAAGCCCGAGGCTTAGTTATACCCATAAATTAGTTTTTAGGCAGGGCTGCGAACTCAAAATTTTGAAAAAAAGTACAGTGCGCAAAAAAAAAAAGATTTTGGGTCTTAAAAAAGTACATTTTCCGAAACAAGCTAGAATCGTTTTCAAACGCTTTATTGTCATACTATAACATATCAAACAATAACTCAAATAAATTCATTTTCTCCATTTATCCATTCCCTGAACTTTCTTTCTCAGTTCTCCATCCTCCATAAGCAGCTTGTAGACGCCAGCACATTCAATATCGAAGTTGATCCGTACCTGGAGAAGAGATTTCACCGTTTCCACTTGCAGCGAAGAGACATTTTGGTTGAGATTAGCACTGAAAATATCACAATTTAAGCAATCTGAGGAAGAAAAAACAA
>BBSZ01006635.1:0-18070 GCA_000981365.1 Subanguina moxae | reverse complement strand
CCCCCTCGATATAACGGCCCCTTTTGATATTTTTGTCAAGATAAACTCGATATAACGGCCCCCCCCTCGATATAACGGCCCCTTTTGATATTTTTGTCAAAATAAACTCGATATAACGGCCCTCCCCCCACCCCCGATATAACGGCCCCCCCGATATAACGGCCCCCTAAGCCTGGTCCCGAGGGGGGCCGTTATATCGAGAGTTTACTGTACACTAAAAACGACACAAAGATGGGTACTTATATGGTTTACATCCCACCTTGAAAAATGACGAAAAACAATATCTTTTCGTCTGAATTCGTGTCAAAAAAAGTTTATGAGTTCGATTTGGTCGTCGCTCAGTCATTTGTTCAGTCGTTTGGTCATCATTTTATGTTTTAAGAAGGAAGAATTACGGAACTTCAATCTCGCAAAGCTCTATGACAAACTGCTCAAGTGGACTGATGAAGAGTTTGTCGAATGGCTACAGCACCTCAAACTTCTGCATTCTTCGCGAACTTGTGTCTGTGGATCAAAAATGCGACTTCGAGGCAAAAAAAGTAGTGAAACTTTTCTGATGTGGCGATGTCCAATAAAGAGGTGTCGCAAAGAAAAAGGCTTGTTAGTGGATACATTCTTTGAAGGAACTCATCTATTGCTCGAAGAAGTAACTTTTTAACTTTGTCAATCTTCTCATGTTCTTATTTTGGTGGCTATCGTTTTTCGGTTCAGATATTCCCACTCAGCTACTTCTGGTGTCGTGAAAAAAAATTTGTTTTTGGTCATTTTTCAAGGTGGGATGTAAGCCATGGAAGTACCAAAAGATGTTTTCTGCACTTTTTCATACCAAAATATATATATTCACAGGTGAAGCGTTCCAATTTTTAACCCAAAATTGAAGATTAGAACTAAAGACCAGAGTTGGAAGAGGACGGCAAAAACAGAGATGAGAGCCAGAAAAATTTATGGTCTATTCATAGGCCAAGTAGAGTCCCTTTACATGCAACTAGGGTTTAGCCCTAGAGTAAACCATTGCGTGTTAACCGTGAGCTATCGCGTGCTCTACTTGACGCGTGAAAGTGTAAGAAAAACGATAAATGCAGATATATTAGTTAAAATACATCATCTGAGGTGCTTATTTTGGGAAATTATGGCAAAATATTAAGAGTTGTAATTTTTTAGGAGCTTCACTTTTAGTGTGCAAAGATATAGAAAACAACTTTTTCCAACGTGTTTAGCGTATAATAATTGCTATAGAGACGTTAAAACCTTATTGGAAATGTTCAAAAAAAAGTTATAGGGCAGCTGTATACAGGGTGTGTCGAGAAAAGTTGACCATCTAAAAAAATTTTTGGAGTAGGTAGGCACTTAATAGTCTTGCCTGGTCGATTCCCGAATTTTTGGGTAGGTAGGCACTTAGTAGCCTTGCTTGGTCGATTCCCGAATTTTTGAGCCCTAACCCTCGAAAGTCTCCAACTTCATTTAGGATTCTGTGCACAATGACAAACAACTTTAGCAAAAGCTTTTTCCACTATTAACAGACAAGACAAGTAGACAACGGCGGGGGGGGGGGAAACTTCCCTCCAAATTTCTCCTTTACAGCCTTGGTGGAAGCAGCGGTGTGTTAAGTATAAAAATCGTGTTATATATATGTATTAGTGGTAAGCATGCTGTAAAAGGACTCCATGCCAGCCATTGGGTTGTTTTCGACCAATTGCTTCATCCAAGAAGAATTTATGCACCCAATATTTGCACATATCCTATTGCTTTCAAATGCTGGGCAACAGTTGAGTGATGGCATCCAATTTCTTCTCTAAGCACTCCTAACGGTCATAAATTCATTCCCATAAGCAAAAATGATGTTCCGGACACCTTGGGTAGCACTTCAGCCACGGTTAAATCAGAAGATATTGGAGATGTTCGTTTCTTTCGACTTGAAGCTCCATAGTCTCTATACGTAGAAATAAACTTCATCGCGTCGTTTTTCAAAAAGCAAGCATTATTGCCGTCAAAAAAGCCAACTCTCGATATACCGTAAAACCTCTAATAATACCCCCCCCCCAATTCAAAATCGTGTTTTTGGCATTGTGTTTTTGACCCACTTTTTCCATGTGTCTCTCAGGCAACTTACTACTTAACTTATAGCTTATTGTCTTAGCTACAATTTGGGTGGTAAGCTGCCTGAGATACACCTGGGAAAAGTGGGTCAAAAACACAATGCCAAAAACACGATTTTGAATTGGGGGGGGGGTTATTATTAGAGGTTTTACGGTAAGAGCACCCATTTTTTAAAAAAGGGTGCTCTTATATCGAGAGTTGGCTTTTTTAGAAGGAAAATTGTTGAGTTGTGTAAAAATGACTGGCAAATTCAGAATCCTTACGATTTTTTGCCTTAGAGAAATCAACATAAAAATGGGCAAAAGATGTCAAAAATTGAGGGAAAAGAATGGTCGGATCCAGCTGTGGAGTAGCCTTTGAAAATCCGTCCGCAACTTTTGTGTCATCCGCTATTTTCATGAAGATTAGCAAATTTATGAGCTGGATTGTTTAGATGTACAAACTGGTGATCCCCATCTTCCTGCTGATAAGTTGTCTGGGAGTGCTTGCCAACACCGTGGTCATAGTAGCTCTGCGAGCCACAAAAGTGCGCAATGCTACAGTCACCCTGATCCTGTCGCTGACCATCAGTGACATTTGGACCAGCTGTATTGTGGCCTTTTCCCTGCTTTACAACAGTTACTTGCCCACAGTCAAGGGCACGGATGTTAACCCGTGCTTCTCTCTCACACTTGAGGTGTGTTTTAGAATGGTCTACCACACATAAATATATGTATGGTTGTGTGTGTGTTTAGATGTGCAGGACCGGTGGACTGATCACTGGGTGGGTTGTTGACGACAACACGTAAAGTGCACTCGTAAACTTTTGTGTTCGACTATATTGTGACCTTTTTGCATACTCCCACGCTGTCATTTTCGCGACTGCTTTCGCCGCATGAAAAAGTTTAGAAAATAGGGTTTTCATCTCAAGAATAGCAGATGGTTTTTGCTTGAGAAAATAATTTTAGAACCAAGAAAACAGACGATAATTAATTGCAGAATAGTCACAGACAAACCAAAAACTACTCAAATGAGGGCCTTAGATTAAAAAAAAATAGACTACTGGATTATACCCTCCTCCCTCCCCCCCAAGAAATCACCTAACAAAATATAAATTAAAGCCCTTCATTTTTTTAATTTAAAGCTAGACAGGTGATTTTTAGGGCAGCGATAGATTGGGCCAATGCAAATTGTGCCATCATTTTGCTTAATTCTTTTTTTTTTACTTCTGTTTTTATGTTTCAAGTAATATCCTTTTGTATATATTGGGTGGGTGCTAACCTCCGCTGAGTTACTCTAAAGCCTAAGCCTTAGTTATATTGGGTGAGTGCATAATTAACGTCGGTTTTTTGCCAAAAAATGTGTTTGTGGCATTGTGTTTTTGACCTATGTTCTGCTGGTGTCTTCTGGGCATATTATATACCAAAATGTAGCCTATATTCTAAGCTACATTTTGGTATATAAAATGCCCAGAAGACACTAGCAGAGCATAGGTCAAAAACACAATGCCACAAACACATTTTTTGGTAAAAAAACGACGTTAATTATGCACTCACCCAATACAACTAAGACTTAGGCTTTAGAATAGGTCAACGGAGGTTAGCCTCAACTATGGCTCCTTTCAAACCACTCAGAATACCATTTTTAAAGCTTTTTAGAGGTGGCAATCACCATCTCTCAAAATATAAAGTTTTTCAATTTGCACTGGCCCAGTCTATCGCTGCCCTATTTTTATTTGAGCCTTTTTGAAAATCTTGGAATCTGCTTAGATCGACGGAGTATTTTAGGATAAAATTTTATTGCATAATGTTTAACGTAGTTGTGCCTTTTATGAGATCGTAAAACCAAAAAATTGGACATAACGGTCTCCCATAGCAAAAAAAATTTTTTGGCGCCAAATTCAAAAATGAATAAGCATGATGGACACATGCTAAATTCTATATTTGGACAATATTTTCCACCAATTGCCTCTTTTTGTTGATGAAATCGGTGCTGTTAGATGTCACAATTCAGAACCCTCCACCTGCTGCTGATCAGTGTCCACCACTACATTGGAATTGTCAGACCCTATTCTGATAAAAACCAGCTGAGGATCATTGGTAATACTTTCGAGACTAACCACCGGTATATCCAATAGGTCTCCATATTTTTTTAATTGAAAAAAAAAAAATGTTGACTGAAATTTCATTTGTTGGACATACTAGTAGTGTAATAATGTAAGGTTGCAGCCAAATACTTGTGTAGCCTTGCCTGGATCACCCCCCTTCTAGTTCTCCTCATTATAGCCTCTTGTTTACCCTCCCAAGGCTATTGGTGAGACAGCATTTTTTATCTTCCCAACTCAACAAACAGCCACCGCCATTCAGGAACTGCACCAATGTCAAGTTCTATCACAGTCGAGTGTTTCGGTCGAGTGTTTCCTCCCTGCTCATCACTATCTTTTTGCTCATCACCACCTGCTACATAAGGCTGGTATGTAGACCAATACAGTAAACTCTCGATATAACGGCCCTATCCATATAACGGCCCCCTTATAGTCGGATGTTCTCATGACCTCTTCCCTTTGCAATTGTTCACCTTTGTTTTTCACTTCTTGCCTCACAGATTTATGTATATAGCGACCCCCTTCGATATTTTTGTCGGGCCCCCTAAGCCTGGTCCCGAGGGGGCCATTATATCGAGAGTTTACTGTACTGATTTTGCTACCACCTTCCGTATAACTAAGAAATTCACAGGTTGGACAGTTGATTTAAAAAAAAAAACTTTGTTCAGTTATGGATTCTGCGGCAGCAGCGTGACAAGTGGCGCCGACAACAAAAGAACTCGTTGCTCTCCTCGGATAGCCGGCAGACGAGCAATGTCAGCACAAAACTGCAACACCAACTCACCAACAAGGATAAAGGGGAGAGCAGTGAGAGGAGGGTAGCACGCGAGAACAGAACCTTGTGGACCACCATTCTCATTTGCTCCAGCTTTTTCGTCGGCTGGGCTCCAGCCAGCATCCATTTTACTATAGTAAAGGCTAGTAAAAGTCATTTTGGCAACTGTGCTTGTTTTAGACATGCGACACCTGCGACCTGCTCAAGGACGTCAAACGCTTCCAGACACTTTTTCTTTTCTCCTGCATTCAACTCTGCTTTATACTGGGCAAATCTATAGGTTAGCCACTCTTTTTAAGGCCGATTAAAAGAAAAGAACGATAATGGACAGCACTGATTCCCACAACGCCAGTTTGGCTAGGCAAAAGACGACTGGTTATTTTTTGTAAAAAGTTTTTTTAAAAGAGTAAAGTACAGCGTTCACAAACTGCATCCGAATAATGTTTTCTGTAAAATGTTCTAATCATTATGATACATGACAACTATTGTATTTCTTGTAATAAGCGCCCTCCTTCTAATTAAAATTCATGTTTTTGGCATTGTGCTTTTGAACTTCTTCTTTTGGACAAGTCTTAGACAAGTTACCACTTAAAAATTGTAGCTTATTATTTTAGCTACAATTTGCGTGATATATAAGACGGCATATAACACCTCCCCCTCTTAGAATTTTTGAATTAAATCTATGCAGTTCTATGGACTGTAGAAACCGCTTGCAGGGCGACTAGGAATCCGAAGAGAACATCCCGCTATGATGAACCTCCCATGTCAAAACCTCTTGAAGAAGTGTACAGAAATGGCCATGAAATAATTATAGGTGATGGACATCTCAATCTCGTATAGTCCTGAAAACGAGGGAGCGGATTCGAACTAGCGACTGCGCCAATTGTTGTAACGAAAAAGTTGATAGCCAAACCACTGAGCCATGCATGCTACTTTATTAAACGCTTACTACCCACTTACATTACATTAGGCAAGTTACCACCCAATTTATAGCCAAAACAATAAGCTACAATTTGAGTGGTAATTTGCTTGAGAGTCGTCCGGAAAAAAGTAGGCCAAAAACACAATGCCAAAAATATGAATTTGAATCAGGGGGGGCGCTTATTGCGGGAAATATGGTATTCTCCGAAATTTAAATAAATGCCGTAAATTCTCTAATAGACGGGCATCCTAAATTCAAAAAAAAACTTTTTTGTGGTATTATGTTTTTGACCTATGTCTTGCTGGTGTCTTCTAGGCAGGTTATATACCAAAATATAGCTTAGAATGTAGGCTACATTTTGGTATATAACATGTCTAAAAAACACCAGCAAAATATAGGCCAAAAACACAATGCCACAAACAAGTTTTTTTTGAATCTAGGATGCTTGTCTATTAGAGAATCTACGCTAAAAGATATTTTCAGTAAACCCACTGATTTACTCAATAAGGTAAGTAGCTTTAAGACATTGATCAATGGTTATGTCCATGGTTTTCTAAGGCTTTCTATCACTTTTAAACTCCCAAATTTTGTAGGTCAAATTTCGACTTATTCAACTCACAAAAGACATACAATTTTTGGCATAGAATGTCAAAATCACAATTTATGGTTTATATGGCTAGGGCCACACCACAAGAGTAGCAAGCTAAAGTCAACGATTCGGCGGTATACACCAACAAACCTGTGTGTTCTTTTTTTTGTCTAAGTTGAATAAGTGAAAATTTGTCCTGCAAAAAGATTATGTCGGTTTGAAAATGTTGGAAACTCTTGAAACACCGTGTAATTCGCTCCATTCAGGATCCCTGAGGTGAAGAAGGAGATTCGGACAATGACCAATAAATTGTCGGAATGTGTACACAGAGTGCTGTTGTGGTGCGTCCACTCTCACTAGTTGCCTAACAAAGGTTGATTTTCAGTCAAGAGCACAACATCGACAAGCCCTCCCTGAGTGCATTAGACTGCAAAAAGAGCCGCATGTTGGACTCAGCCAGCGAGAACGAGAGCCGACCACTCAAAAACTCCGCATACTCAAGCAGTCTTTGATGGTCTAGTGTGTGTCTGATCTTCATTTTCTGTAAAATTCTTAATACATTTACAAAGAAATTGAATAAATACAATTTTTTTTCGCTCAAAAAAATCTATTACGGTCAAGTCTCGATATAATGGCCCCCTCGGGACCAGGCTTAGGGGCTTTTTATATCGGGAGGCTGTTATATCGAATACCGTAAATTCTCTATTAAAAGGCCCCTCCCTAATAGAAGGCCCCTCTCTAATAGAAGGCCCCCCTAAGAGGAGGGTTGAAAAATAGAAGGCCCCTCTCTAATAGAAGACCCCCTCAAACAGCAAATTTTGGGTTAACACTTTATTGAACATGTATGAACCAATGGATCCTTCCGGTTTGAAGCACGCGATTTTGTCGTTGACTACCACTTTTATATGGAAGGTTTTAGGCAGTTTTACGAGTATTCTGCCTTAAAATTTTATGCAGGTTTTGTAGGCCGGTTTGTAAGCTGTTGATAGGTGCATAAATTGTATATACGAGTTCGTAAGAATTTGGAGAGCATTTATGGTTCAAAAGAGGAACACCGGTGTTGCCCATGATCAAGCTGACTTGTTTTCTCATTTGGGTGGTTAGCAAATTTTATTGCTTGAATTCTTCAAGCATATCAAACTTCAGCTAAGTGTAAAATACCGTTCGATAGTCCTTTCAAAGGTCTTTCAAATGGATATACCCTATTTTCTCTAATAAGGCCCCATGGGGTTTTATTTTTCAACCTTTCTCGAAACATCGGACTTTGTTGAAGAGTGGGTATCGAGACTTGACAGCCATATTTGATAAACTTTTTTGAATGAATAATATACCATTAGAAAGAGGAGATTCAGGGCTAAAAAATGCTATCAACAGATAAGAGATATGATCCCAAAATCGATAAAAGATAAGGCTTTGAAAATCCGTCACGAACTTATTGTTCATCCGTTAAAACATAAACGCGAGCTCTTCAAATTCCTACAAACTCGTATATAAAATTTATGAAACTTTATGTTTAAAAATGACCAAAATAGGAAATTTTATTGAGTACATGAATGCCATAAACATACCGTTTATGCCAAAAAAAAATTAAAGTCGAAACTCAGAAAACTAGAGCTTAGAACTAATAGATGCAGCGCACAACCGCTCTTGGTGTTTTTCTGAGTACTGCAAACAAAAAAGTTTATTTATACCACCAAATTAACAGACCTGTCGAACCCAAAGATGCCATGACAACAAAAATACCAGAAAACCGAAAATATCCAACAAAAAGTAGAGCACTATAGGCAGCATTATTGATTTTATCGAAGATAAAGAACCGATTCGGCAAAAAAAGACAAATTGGTTGGGTCTGCTGTTATCAGAAAATTGTGGTGATGGTGGTTTGTGTATATAAATATAGGAAATAAGACGCTTTTATTGGACAGAATAAAGCAAACAATTTGCGGTTGGGGTAAACACGCAATAATAAGGAGATATATAATATAATTTAACACTAATATATTTGCCCTGTGGAAGACCAATATATTTGTGTGTTTACCCTGTGTTAGAAAAGTTTCGGTATAAATATGAATGACTCATATCTTCTTTACTATGAAAGGAAAAGCGACAGTGATTGGTGTTGCTTTAAAGCCTGTTTCTTCTAATTTCATTTCGTATATAACTTTTATTAACAGTCTCTCAAAATGGCCAACATCCGCCTCAACACATTTACGGAGTCTACCTGGAAACTGGTCAACAGCCTTTTGTATCATTTCCTAAGCAATTTTCTTCCATTCTTTTACAAGCAAAGCGTTAAGCGCAGTGACCGATTTGCGAACTTCGGAGCATGCTTTTGACTTAAGAAAAAGCGAGGCGAAGTAATCCAGCACCGACCGGTCAGGTGAGTTTGGAGGCCAGTCATCGTCGCGCTTTGTCCAATGGGTGTCGACTTTGATGAAGTCTAAAAAATATTCTGCAGATCCAGTTCTCGGTCTCATTTGCTTATATACGAAATGAACTTAGAGAGAAGAGGCTTTGAAACAGCACCAAACACCGCCGCTTTTCATTTCATAATAAAAATATATGAGTCATTCAAATTTATACCGAAACTTTTCCAACACAGGATAGAAAGAAAAAACAGAAGTTGTGTTACTGTCCTCTTTGAATTAATTCAACACATTTTCCACTGTGGTATTTTTTGTGGAGCATTCGAAGTTGGAGGAGAATTGGAATCAATAGCGATCCTGAAACCCATTACTATTATTTGATAGATCACAACTTTGATGTAGAAACTGAAAACACCATGCTAAAAGCTCAACAGAAGCTGCAAAAGCTACGAGAAAGCTAGTCTACAAATGAACCATGAAAGTTTTAGGATGGAAAAAGTACTACCGTCTTTCACACCCTTCCAAAATCCAAGTTTATGATCAGTACGGTAATTTGGCGTGAAATTTAAAATTTGTAGTTTTTAGCCACGACTCTATAATTGCGCTTTGCTATGTGAATTTCTGGAATTTTGTCTGAGAGATAATAATTGTAACATTCCAAGTCTAACCGACTATCCAATAAGTTGTCACTTGATACCTTCAAAATGGAATTTACGTAATAATTGCATCATAAACTCGCATACTTTTTTGAATAACGTCCCAAAAAAAGTACATGGCAAAATTGAATCGCGAAAAAAATCAGCTGTGTTGATAGTGTAAAATAAAAAGTTTTTTATCCCTCCATCAACCAAACCAAGTGGATGTGTATTTAGTGTTAAATTATACCCCCCCCCCCCCCATCGATTTTTTCAAAAGTGCTTAAAAACCATTTTTAAGTAAGAATATCGGTATAAAGAGGCCAAAATAGTAACTTAAAAGGGAATAAGGGCTGAATTGGGAGGCGAAGGGAGTGATACGAGGCCACTAATTTCAAGGGCCATTTACCCATCTACCCTATTGAACCAGGGCAAAAAGGCCTGAAATGCATTTCTTTCTCCAAAATCTTGCTCGAATTTATGTCTCAGGTAAGTCTGTGCGCTCATCTCTAACTCTCAAGCCCCCTTACAGGAGGGAACTTCGGTTCGGCTACCCGACACCCTGAAAAGTATGTTTGCAAAAGAGTTTTTTAAGCTTCTTGGCTTTTCGTTATCTTTAAAGTGATCATAAATTTGAATTTTAAAAAGCTGTGATTTCATACATCGTAATTTTTTTCCTGATACGCTTTTGATTCAAAAATATGTTCCTAGCATTGTGTTTTTGCTCCACTTTTTTAGATGGCTCTAAAGCAACATATTGTTTAACTTGTAGCTTATTGTCTTGACTACATGTCGCGCGGTGACTTGTTTGAAAGATGTCTTTAAAAATTAGGTCAAAAATACAATGCCAAGAACACGATTCTGAATCAAAGGAAGATGCCTATCAGAGAAAACACGGTATTTGTACGGATTGTACTTTTTCCTAGGCTCTAAATACTATTTTCTAGGGTGAAAATTGAAACAGGACTATTTGCACATATCTTGCATATTTTTATTTTTCGGGTGACTTGTTACACTTACCAATACGATATAAGACTACCAATATAAGATTCATCTATTTACTATTGAAGAACACTTTGCGGCCAAAATCCACTTTCTGGTGATACCAGCGAATCAGTTAGCCGTAAACCAGCGCGTGCTCTGTTTAAGATTACCGTGTGACGATAAAATGTATATATATTATTTTAAAAATATGATTTTCGCTGCGGTTCTAAGATTTCAATGTTTTCGGGTCTCTAAATAAGAACATTGGGCTCTCCAGGTTATACCCATCCCCTACCAACCAAATTGTTTGGGAATTGGTCTCTGCGGGCGTAATTTACACAAAGCTTTGAAACAGGCTAGCTTATTTAGAGTTTGTGAGTATGACGGTTATAGATGTGCTTGGTCTAGGATGAAAGTCTACACGGCCAGCCAGCTGACTTTATAAAGCAGAATTTTCGCCAAAGCGCATGGATCTATTCAAGCCTGTGCGTGAAGCCGGAACAACGGAGACAGATGAAGCGGCGGAGAACGAATTGGATGTAGAAAAGGGTTTTAATGCTGTGTTGTTTGTAAACGACTTTGACTGAGATTCTAATTGTCGAAATAGCCATAGATTCATAGACCCATTTTGGTTTTTCATGATCTCGTTTAACGAAAAAAATTCTGCTCAAATTTTCGAGAATGTTATAATTATTATCGAAAAGATTCTGACCAGCCATCTTTACAACCCAAATTAAAACCCTAGAAAAAAGTATTCATATCCTAGGAAAAAGCATTCCCTTATTTGTACTCAAACATTTTTAGCTTAAACAAAACGCAATGTTTTTGGGCACAACAACCAAATTTTGAATCATTGTCTGTTTTTTTCATAAGTCTTTCTATTTTCATTTTGATATTTCGATTTTACGTCCGTCAATCACTGCAAAATGACATCAAATTTTAGTAAAACGGATTGGAAATGCGCGTTTTTCGGCCGAGGTCAAAACTCCAGATATCCCTTTGCTCATTTTCTACGTTTGAAGATTTGACCTAGGTTTGAAATAGGTATTTCTAATCATTTTTCTGAGTTTGAATCCTTTGGAATCAATCTAAAGATGAACAATGAATCAAAATCATAAAAAAAATAGAAAAATTCGACAAAAAAAACAGAAAATAATTGATAATTTTGCCGTTGTGCTCAAAAATATGGCGTTCTGATTCTTGAATAATGACCAATAAACTTGGAGCACAGGCAAGTCTCGATTGGTGTACCCCCAAAGACCAACCCTAGGTGGACACTGTATCAATACTTGACTGCATATCTCAGAAAAACTTTTTGAGGTAGTTCTCGCAGAAAGCAAAAATAAAATAACTTTTTCCACCAAATTCCCGACCAAGCATTAAACGAAAATAAAAAATAAAAAAACTTTAATTCCTAAAAACTTAATAACAAAAGAGCATTAGCCAAAAAGAGAAGGTAACCCATAAAAATTATTGAAAGTGCTTTGTTACATCACCAAAAACATAAAAAGGTAAGACAACTCAAAATTAACAAACTATGTGCATCTCCAATCAAGACTTAACAGACGATCGCTACAAAATTGTTAGTTCAGTTTGGCTATAACTAAATTTTTTTTTTCTAAAACATTTATGCTAAATTCAAAGTCCTGACTTTGAACTACTTGATTCTGTTTTATAAAAAAGACGAATTATTTACTTGAAAACTTCCTGCAGTTTCAAAATTTTCAAAAACCAGCTTGGTACCCCTATAATTTCCACATTTCTTTAAATATTTTTTTTTTTCTGATTTCTTACTGAAAAGTAGAGTGCTGCGTAGACGTCTGACTTGTTTTGTGAAATTTTCCGCCAATTTTAAAATTTCAAAACATCTCATTTTGGTTGCTTCGCGGTCAAGACACAAAACGTAATTATTCTTTTTAAAACTAGTTTTAGTTGTAGAATCCAAAAAAGTCATTAGAATTTAAAAAAAAATTTAAAAGAAACACAAATTTTACAAGTTGCCGCTCAAGACAAAATATTTGAATTGGCGCAATGTCACAAAACAAATCAAATGACCCTATGTCGTCCTGAATACAAAAAAATAAAAGGTAAATATTTTCCACTGCTTTTTTACATAAAAAAAAACACTGCAACATAGTCTACAAGTAGAGAGAAAAAATTTCGAGAGTAGTCAGATCTCGATATGGTTGACTAATTTGACCCAACGTATGAAAAAAGATTAAAACAGCCTGAGTATTACCGAGAGATAAGAGCTCACAGAAGAACCTAGGTCGGATATTTTGCCAGCTACTTTGCTGACACCCTGCTTTACGGAATCTTTAATATCCGCCTAAAACAAACACAAGTAAAAGCTTTCACATCTTAAAAACAAATAAAATCACCATTTCAGGCACATGTTCAGTGTAACTGGAATAGTAGGAACCAGAATTGGATCCTTGTCCAACTCCACCTCCAAACAAATCAGCACTTCCAATAGATTTTTGCCCCTCGAACTTGCTTAGATTGGATCTGGTCTCATACTAAAGCCAAAAAATGACGTTGAAAAGTTTGAGAAAATAAATCGTCAAAACCTACATCCATCTCTTCTCCTTGTCGGAAGTATTGATCAGAACTAATTGCCTTAGCATTGCCGAACTTCTTCACAGCCTCTTCGGATGATGTAGCGGCAATTGCAGGAGCTTGAGAAGACGCCTTTTGATTGACAAAAGGTCTAAATGCATTTCCTTGAAGTAGATTGAAACACGCGCAAGATTACTTTTCATTTTTAGAAAAAGGTCCATCCCAGGCGTCGAAAAATTCCTCACTGTCTTTTTCATCTTTCGTAGATGGAGTGGAGAAGAAGTTGTCATCAAAATTGGATTTTTTCAGTGAACTCCTAAAATATTGGAATATTTTCTGTAATAAATGGGTAATAGAAAAGAGATTAACCTCTCATCCTTAATAACTTCCCAATCATCGACATTAAAGGAATCTATGCTGGACTTTTTGGCAGAGTCTTTGGATACATTCTCCTGTTGGATAGTCTGAATTCCGCTAGTGATCGAGTGACTAAAAAACGTCGAAAGTAACAGTCAAAATTATCATAGTTGCCAACCTCACGCCACGACCCATACCTCCAATGCCTAACCTGTCCACTATTTTAGCTTTAGTAGGATCTTTAGAGGCCTCTTTGATTTTCTGAAATAAGTCGTAATTGATGTAACTGTTTGCAGCACTAGCAATACCTCTTGAGTCTTCTTATTGTTTGCATCTTTGACCATAAACTTGGAAGCCAGAGCTGAACTTTCAGCAGAGCTATTACCCCTGCCTTCCCCACCCACATCTTCTCTCAGCGTCAGCTTGGCAAAAGTCTCTCTCTCTTTGTCGAATTCGTTGGCTTTTTGTTCCGCATCTGTGAAATCGACCTTGAGTTTCTGTGCTCCGAAACCAGCTTTCTTCGCACCCAACTAAATTCAAGACTAACGTTTATTTAAATAAAGGGAAGAAATTCACTCACTGTAACTTTTTTAACCGGTTTTTTGACAGGCTGTGGAAGAGAAGACGGTTCTATGGTTCCTATTCCAGATAAATGTGATTCTGAAAAATCAAATTACAATTAAATTCCAGATGTAGAAACAGAACTGCAACCTGACAAAGAAGCGCCATCTGTAAAGTTAGAGAATGAAGCTGAAGTCAGATTGCCACCTGATGAAGGAAACTCTTGCTCGAAAAAGTCTTCATGGTCATCCTTTTCCACTGGCGCAACATGGTCCGAACGGTCGATAAAGAGTTTGGAGCCATTTAGTCGATGTATTTGGGCGGCCATTTCACTTACTTTCGACTGAAATTTTACCAATTAAATATAGTTCGCCACTCACATGATACAAAAAAGTCATCATAAGCCGTATGCCTATTTTTAAGTCTTTAAATTTTACTTTCCTTAAATCAAGAGGCGGTCTTTTCAATGTCAAAATTGTCAAAATTAATTTACCGTATTTCGTAATTCTCGTAGTAACAACCCTTGCCCCTCCCCCAATTCAAATCAGGTTCTTAACATTATGTTTTTGACCCACTTAGTGTAGACAAGTCTTAGACAAGTCACCTTAGCTTATTGTCTTAGCTTCAACTTAAATGGTAAATTGTCGATTAAAAAACTTTGGTAGACAACCTTATAATTGGTATTCTCAGACTTCGAAAAATACACTTGGGCATACAATTAAGCCTTAGATTTAAGATAGGCCAGCGTACGCTAGCAAAGACCCAGCGTATATCCTGCTTCACTGAAGTTTAGTAGTTCACAGCTAACAAATAATTTGGTACCCGGGGCGAGTTGGGTGAGGCGAGTTGAATTCGGGACGAAATGGGTGTCGTCCTCGAACTTGACAGTGGCCACATAAAGAGAAACCAGAAAAAGAGTGAAGGTGCTTGGAAGCGAAAACAATGAAAAATGACAGAATAAAATACAAGATTTGAACATTGTGGTCAGTTGACCCTCGTCCCAAAAAAATACCCTGTACAGAGTGGCTGCTCTGCTCTTATACTTTCGTTGCACATCATCTGTATTGCAACCATGTTGTTTAAAAAATTGTGTCTGAAAAATTGTTTTATCAGCTAGAAGTTTTATTAAAGACTGTTTGAAACACACCGCATTCGCATTTCCACCCACTTGCATGGCTCTAATCTGCAGCCAGTTCCAGTTGGTGTCCAGATTTGTTGACCGAACGAATGTCAAATGAACCCCCAAATTTCGATGGCTGGCAGAACAGTCGATGCAGATAAACACACCTTATATAAAATTTGTTAGGAAAAATCCAAATAGAGATGCTAGTTAGGCATTAAATTCTCCCCACCATATGTAACCGATGACCAGGTTGGATTTCTGGAGCCACAATCAAAACAGACCTAAATCGTTTTGAAGGCTACACATAAATTGACTGAAAACATGAATACCTTATTTGCAGGGAGTGCATACAACTTGCGGAAAATCGTGCCAATTTCATCTGGGGTAGGTCCATCGTCAGTCATCTTGAGAAGCCTAGAATGAATAAAATATTTAGCAGTTAAAATGTTATCAGCTTATTCAATGGTATGATATTATGTGAAAGCAATATTGCTCCACTTTAGCCAACTACCAGTTCCACGTCTCATATAAACCAGGATGTAGTATGAATGATCAGCTGAAAAGACAAAACGCCAGCAATTATTGTTGTAAATCGTTGCGGGGTCAAGTACACGTTTGAATTAAGAGAAAACTTTGATAACTAAATTAAAGTCTACAATGGCGAATTTAAAGAAGACGGCAGTTGATGTAATGAAAGAAGTCAGCGAAGAAGCACTAGATGTTCGACACAGGTTGAGATTCTGGATTGGGCTGAGAAAATAAGAGACTCTAAAGATGAGGCAGCCATGGACACTGTTGAAGGAAGAATTGGATTGCTAATTGAACATATGTCTCTAGAATATGGTTTGTTGGTTGTTCGTGAGGGCTAATCATTAGAACAAAATAAACATTTGGTTACAAATCCCGTTTTTCAGCTTAGTTTAGTTTCCGATATTACGCTCCCAACCAAGGCAAAGCGCTGGAATCGTATGAACTTAAGCGCATCGCCCCTTAGTGCACCACTCTGCAGGTGGGTGGTGCACTAGGGGTCGGTGAGTTTGGTATACTGTCGTTTGAATGTACAGTCGACGCTCGATTTAACGGATCCCGAATCCGATTCGATTTGGTTTTCAATGAAATTCACTAAGGATGACGCTCGATATAACGGACGGCTGAGTCCGGTCGCTTGGAGTCCGTTAAATCGAGCGTCGACTGTACTAAATTTGTATGAATTATGAAGACTGTGACGAGAGTTATTATCACCTATACTTCTTGACAATTTGTTTACTAAAAAGTAGTATAAACGAACACAAATTTTTGTGGGCAATAAACTTCGAACTCAACGCGGAATTGGTAGAAGCAAACAGTAGCATGGGATTTTTATTTGTTGACAACTGTGATGGAAGAAAATAACACAAAGTGAAAACAACATAATTTCGTTCACTTTCTACCACACATCCCACTGTTGAGAGGCATTGCGCGGATGCTGATCCTGTCCAAAAACACTGGTTCCTCCACGCTGGTCTCCCTCTTTGTATAGAACCGTCTGGTGAAGGGGAGAACAATTTGTTTGCCATAGACTGCAATAGAAAAGAGCAGACTGTCTTTTTTTTCATACACACCTCCCGAAAATGGGAGTGTTGCCCTGTTGCCGTAGACACCTCCTGAATGACACTCTTTTTCTGTAGATTCCATCTAAATTTGGTTTTTTAACTGTTGTCTTTGCACTATTCAGTCAACATTCAAGTTTGTTTGTATAAGAGCACTACTTTTGGTAATTTACCTGAGAATGAAGCTAGCGTGGCTCGTTTTGATTACACATCCTGTGTGGATAAAGAGATCTGTTCACGCAACTGTGGTGCTGAATAATTTTTTGAAATCTCATCCTAAAACTGACGGTGTCGTGAAAGTCCAACTTTTAATGTAAGGTGCACGTGACTCGCGGAAGTCTGATTAGGCCTTTAAAAAACGACATGGAAAAAACTTATGACGGTTCAAAAGTAATAGAAATTCTCGAAACACCTGTACATATGTTCCTCAAATAAGGAAAAGCCGGAAGAATCTGTCAGTTAACTGAATACAGTCGACGCTCGATTTAACAGACCTCGAATCCGATTCGATTTGGTTGGTTTTCAATGAAATTCACTAAGGATGACGTTCGATTTAACGGACGCTCGATATAACGGACGGCTAAGCCCGGTCCCTTGGAGTCCGTTAAATCGAGCGTCGACTGTAGCTGAAAGAAACAGTGACCAAATTCGCCAGTCACACTCCTCCTTACAAATTGTTAAGCAGTCAGTAAAAATGGTTCCCCCCCCAGTGGAATTGTATCAACAAATAAATGAGAGGAGACCATTACAAAGTAAGCCATTCAAAAGAAGATATTCTCTTCACCCAAACTGACTGAGAAGTTCGTCGTTTATGCTGGACAGCGGGAAAATTACGAAAAGCTTTTATAAAGAAGAGCAGCCAAAAAGAAACAATAATGGGTGGCGTCTTGCTCTTCACTTGCTACCTAGTTGAGGTGAGTTTTGTGGGTCAACTGCGAAATGACACTGTTTGAAGTGCTTCTTCACATGCTTAATCAATGCACCAGAATTGTGGTATTTCATTTTAGCTCTTTGCATAAGTCCTTCCATCCATTCTAGCTTATTTTAAGTATTTTCCTTTCATTCAATATACTGTCTTCTTGGCCGGTCCTTAGCGGCAAGACATTTTATGGAGGTTTGATTCTAATACAGTCAAACCTCGATATAATGGACCCCCGATATAGAGAAACCCTTGATATAACGAGCATCTTGGCTGGTCCCCAGGAGTTCGTTATATCGAGGTTTAACTGTAATTACTTTTCAGAAAATGATTGCGAAGTTCGTGCCACCATTTATATGGCTCTTTGTTGTATCTTTCTCTCTTTTCTGCCAGTCGGTTTTTATGAACCAAATGGTGGGATATGTTGGTAAGCTGTTAAGAAAATCTTCAAAGTTTTCAAGAAAGTTTGTGTGGTACAGTAAACTCTCGATATAACGGCCCCCCGATATAA
>BBSZ01006630.1:0-23347 GCA_000981365.1 Subanguina moxae | reverse complement strand
GTGTCATTTTAAATGTCATGTCAGTGTCAGTGTCAAGCTGACGTCAGTGTCAGATGTCATGTCAATTATGAAAACACTGATAGGCACTGAAATGGTCGAATAAAAGTGTTTTAGTAAATTATTGTTAAAATTGAATATGTGTTAAACTTAAAAACGCAATTTTTCAGTGGGTAATGAGCGATGAAAACGCTAAAAAAAGTTCGATTGTGTAGTCACTTTGAATGTTGATTTTCCAGAAATTTTTGTTCTGGTTTGCAAAAAGTGGATATACTAAAAGATTCAGCATGAAAAATGCTACAATTTGGTATATCACGCTTAGCTATAAGTGCGTGACCCACTGTTGATGCTCCCTTGTAAGCACATTGCAAAGCATACTATATCAATTGAAAGTACTAGAGCTCATCTATCACATTGCTATCGTCGCTTCTTTTATTTTCACTAATTTGACTCGATTTCAGCACCCACCCTACTCCCCTCATCAACAGACTACCACTTTTTCCGCTTGTTGTCCAACCACATGAGGGGTGTAATCTTCGATGACGAGGGGAACCTTGAAAACTGGCTTAACAAGTTCTCCGAGTCTAGACCCAGTGATTTATGGCAAAGTGGCATTGACCAACTGGTCGAAAGGTGGGAGCAGATCGTAAACAATAATGGAGAATACATGATTGATTAAGTTGTTGCTATTTTTCATGAAAAAGTGCTAAATATACAACAAAGAAGAAAAAAACGAAAAAAATTATTTATCAACCCAATACATACCCAGATTCCATTCATGACCCAGAAAACCCAAAATAATTTCCACCAAGATGTATTTGCAGCAAATTGACTCTGATTTCCTAAAAAAGTCAGCAAAAAACAGTAAGAAGGTTTTCAAACAGCTTACCCTCAGGAACATCGATATAAAAAGCCAGGTATACCACAGTCTTCCACAAAACCATTATAGTACTGGTAAAGGCAATCAGAATAGCGTGTCTCGAATATTTCGACTTGTAATCCTAAATTTTACCTATGGATTGAGAACTTATCGAATGACTAACTTTTATGAAAAAAATAGCCAATTTTAAAGCAAAATGATCATTTTTGAATAGGCGTCCAAAGTTCGCCAATTTCTTATGTAATTCTGACATTTTTGTTCAACTCTACGTGTCTGAATCGGGCAGTGACAGGTTTTGCCATTAAATATTGTGCCAATTTAAATTGTGCCTATGCAAACTGTGTCATGACTTTGTTGAGTTTTGCCACTGATCGACCTACAATCTATCAACATTTAAATCGCCGTTTGATTTTGGCACAATTTAAAATGGCAGAAACTATTGCTGCCCTTTAAATGATTTAAAAATAGCACCAAATTTATACAGAAAGTTGGACAAAATATAACCGCTCCTTGAAGAATAGTCATTCAGTATTTAACTGAAGTCGGTTATTTATTTTACTTCTGCTGTTTCAACCCTATTTTTGTATTTATCTGAACCAAAATCTTTTAAGGTAAAATAGCACAGAAAATTAGGACCCCTGAAAGCAGAAGTACAGCCAAACCTCGATTTAATTGCTCCCAAAAATTTGGACCCACAGCTGGGTTATGGTATTTATCCTTGACTTCTGGCGTCATTTCTCACTAATTTGGGTTTAGAGTTGAATGGGAATATCAGAATTAAAAAAAAAAGTTAAAAAAGGTTTTTATTCATCCAAATATGGAAAAGAGTTTTGTGCGTAACAAACCAGGAAAAGAGCCAATAAGTTAAAGGCAATTTCCAAAGTCATCAGTCGGCCAGTTGTGTGAGTAACAAGATCATTGGCCGTACCGTAGCGTATATCCACCTGAGAATATATATTCCCTGAAATAAATTCCACAGAAGTTTTCAAAAAAGTATGCAAAAGTTGGTACTACTGTATTGCAAGCCCCCTGTCCCAAAAAAGTACCTTACCTACCGCATAAAAAAGCTCTGGCATGCATCCTATTTTCATGCATCCAGAGCTTCTTCTCGAGTGATTTTTCTCTCAGGTATGTTTGTGTGCGCATCTCTGACTCTCAAGCCCCCTTGCCCCGGTAAGGGGACTTAAGAGTTAGAGATGTGCGCAGAGACTTACCTGTCAGATGAATCCGAGCAAGATTGTGGAGAAATAAATGCATTTCAGGCCTTTTCTGCCATAGTCCAGTGAGAAAAACATGGTAAAGGGCAAAAAAAGGGTGAAAAATTGCCCAAATGGGTTGCAGAAAAAACTGCCTTAACCGCAAAGGACCCACAAAACGACTCGCTTTACCGTTTTTAGGGCAATAAAATAGGTCAGAGGCGAATGCCACACGTATTTTGTGGCAGTTACATTTTGGAGGGAGGGTTATTTTTTTTGGGAGGGGAGAGGCGGGGGGGTATAATCCAGTAGAGTCCAAAAGTTTTTCTACATAGGTAAAAGATATTTTCCAGCGATCCACCAGGCAAAGAAGCAGGACGTAACATGGTAAAAAAGATGTCTAAATAAGACTGCTAGATTGGAGTTTAGCTTAAGCACAAAGAAAATACCGATTGTACAAATGGCTGAAGAAATTATAAGCCATAGTTTGATCCAAACCGGCAAACTTGTCATATTTAATTGGATGTTAGGTTAAAGTATTGGAAATTAATAGTGAAGAATCGATTTTGCTAGATTATTTTGGATAAAATTGTAAGAAGAACGAAGGAGAGATAGACAGAGGAGTTCACAATCGGTTTTCTTAATCCACAAAACAATAAATACTCTGACCTAGATAAGTTTACCTGCCCTCAGTCGCCATGTAAAAGAGAAAGTGACCCACGTCGAACACGTAATAACACTGAACCAAGAAAAGTAAATTTCAATCATAGAAAAGTTATTAGTGCAGTCAACCCTCGATATAACGACCTCCAGATACAACGACTCGCCGGTACAACGAACGGCGCAGTTAGGGTCTGCCCTGAACATGGACAGGGATATATATACAAATTAGGAGACGCCGCTGCGGCAAATGCAGCATCACTTCTTAAGTGGTTTTGAGTCCCTGTGATAAGTGTGGCTCTTTTTGTGATATTTTAAGGTAAAATTTAAAAAAGTTTCAAGATTTGAGGTTTTAAAATAATGACATTTTTTTGAGAGAAGGACATCTGCAGGCCTTTTATAAATTCTCATCTCCTGAAAATTTCCCACCTTTAGTAATTTATATTGGAGTTTATTCTCTTGTATATATATGCATACAGTCGGCAGACTCTCATTGATTTTATTCCCAATTCATGATCCCTGAGCAACCAGTCAACAACAAAAAAGAAATTAAAACAGCACGGCTCTTTGTAAAGCCTGCATTTCCCTCTCCTGCCCTAAACACACACTCTCTTCGCTCAGCAGCAGCATCAGCAATACGAAAGAGCAGGGAAAAGAGGCCATGCGTCAACAACAGGCGCGCCTCTATCCATTCTTTGAGTGGTAATAGCTGCATCTCTCCCTCTGCAAATGGCATATACTGAGAGAGGAGAAAGCAGTTGACAACAACAGCCCTCTTCTTACCACTGTCTAACTATCGATCCATTTTGCTCATTCTCTTATATTCCATTCCCTCCTCTTTTTTCTCCCTTTTACCCCACAGAACAACAACAAGAGGAGTGGTGGCCTTGTGCAAAAAGCGTCTTCTGCGCATCCTATTCCCACCCACTGCAACCAAAAAAGTATATGGAGTGGAAGGGGGAGAAAACGTTGGCATAAAATCATATAACTGTTCCCCCATTCTATTTTTCTTATCTGGCTATCTTCGGATCGCCTGCTTTTCCCACCCTTTGTCTTATTTATTCTCGCGAAAGTGAGAGAATCTGTGTTTTTGTTTTTTGTGTTTAGACGGATAGCCTTCACCCCTATGTTTATTATAATTCGTCTTGTTTGCTAGCTTAATAGATAAAGACTGCAATGGGTAATTTTTCGGCTTAAGCTTACCGTATTTCCTGTAATAAGCGCCCCCGTAAATTCAAAAAAAATGTGTTTGTGGCATTGTGTTTTTGACCTATGCTCTGCTAGTGTCTTCTGGGCATCTTGTATATCAAAATTTAGCTTAGATTCTAGGCTATGTTTTGGTATACAACATGCCCAGAAGACACCAGCAAAACATAGGTCAAAAACACAATGCCACAAACACATTTTTTTGAATTGAGGGGTGTCGGCTTATCCAGGTTTGATTGTACTACAATCCGCACATTTTTTGCCTTGGCCCCATTGTAATTTTTCTGGTTTTGTCTTGTTGACCCTAGCCTAAGGTTAAGCCCTTCAGTCAAAGTAAGTATTAGTCTTAGGCTTATATGGTATCCCTAACTCACACCCGTACACAGAGAATGGGTTTAACCTGGGTCTATCATCTAAGCCGAAGGCTTATTTAGGTTAAAAAACAACAAGAGGACCAAGCTCTATAATCAACAAGGGAAATCAAGGCAAAAAGATGCAGATTCTAGGATAGTGGTGGACCAATATTTAAAACTTTAACCTACTGACTGATTGAGCAGAGTTGGCACACCAATAAGTTAACCATCCCAATTCAGCCAAAATTAAATGGACGGCGGCCACCACTCCAACCAATAATTTCACAATCAGCTAACTCCAAATTAATAATAATAATAATTATTCGGCTAATCGGAGAGAAAAGGTAGGAGCAGCCCTTGGATGGAATGGTCATTAGTTGCTGGAAAGAGGCCAACACCACCCCTAGAAGAGAAGAACAAAACGTCGTTCCACCACCACCACCACCGCCGCCAACCCACCCACCCATCAAGACACTTGATTTGGGTGCGATGAACAACAAACTGATTTAATTGATTGATTTTGATTCACTTTCAGACCACTGTCACGAACTCACCTCCTCCTCAACCACCCACCACCGACCCTCTTCCAGTGCCGGCCAGGAAATGAGTCGAGAAAGCAGACATGTAAGGGTGGACGGCCTACCTCAAGGCTTGGCACACGACCGACTCAAAGACTTCTTCTCGGGGTGGGTCTATTTTTTGGGCTTGGTTGCACAGGTTTTGCCGGAATAAAGTTGGGTACTTAAAAAGTGAAGAAATTCGGAAATTTAAAATATCATACAGTTTGAATTTTGTTGTCTCGAGAGGAATTAAAAATTGTAGTCATTATTGTTTCGATGATTGTTTTTGTGGGTAAACTTGGTATGTTTAGTACTTATATACTATAAGATGCCCGGAATCGGCGTGTGTTGTTGTGGGGGTATAAAAATGGTCAAAAGCAGGTGTAAGGAAGGTCAAAAGGGGGTGAAGGGGGGTTGTAAGAGGCGAAATTTTGATTCTGAGTGGGTCAAAAATCCAGGAAACCCCAAAAACAAAAATTTTCAAAAAGTTTTTTTCTCACAATTTTAAATTTTAAAATTTTTCTTTCGGTTACGAAAAAGTAAATATGCCCCTCGACTCAGAATTTTCTGCTGTACAAAATGGTATATAACGTTTTTTTGATAAAAGCCTTACCCACTGTTGATGTTTCCATGTCAGCTGTTTTCAATGTCGTAAATTACGGTATACGATGAAAAAAGAAGTTTGAAAAGAAAAATTTACAAGTAAAGTCGATAACTTGGCCTTTACTTAAGATATACGAACACATCTTTAATGTGTATGATTGAAATGCAATTTTTTCTTGTAGCTGAAACTAGGAAAAAGAAGAGATAATCTTTGCTAGTTCTAAAAGTGGCAATAACTAGGCAAAGAGATGTGTTTTTTCTGAAGCAAAAAACATTGGGTGGTTGTGTGAATGGCTTAGTTGAGTATGAAGTCGCTAATTGGCCCTGAAAATTAAATGCTTTTTCTGCCATTTTGTAGAGATTAAAATAGTTGAGTGTTTAAAAAAGACTACAAACTAAAAGGATTTGATAAAAACAAACTAGCATATAACTTTTAACCATGGTGAGGAAATTGTACAAAAACGGTACATTCGTACAAAATCGTCTTGGCGTTTTGTTTATCCGAAATGTACAAAAATGTACAAATTCCGTACAAAAATTTTTGTACGGTTTTTGTACTTTCATTCTCTGATAACAAAAAAGTGGGTAAGCCTTAAGAGGGGACATAGGACGGCTGGCTATGAAAATTTTGTGCAAAAGTGTCCTAAAAACGGTAAAGCAAGATTCATCTCACAGGTAAGTCTGTGCGCATCTCTAGCTCTCAAGTCCCCTTACGGGAGCTCGGGGGCTTGGGGGGTTGAGATGCACAAACATACCTGAGAGAAAAATCACTCGAGAAAAAGCTCTGGATGCATGAAAATAGCATGCATATCAGAGCTTTTTTATGCGGTAGATCCCAAAACTTTTGATACGCAAGGTGGTCGTGGTTCCATAATCTCGGTATGCCAACTTTTGGCTATATCAAGCCACTTTTTGAAATTCTACTTTCAGATTCTTAAGGACATTTTGTCAACTGGAATGCCTCAGAATAAAAAATTCCTCGCAAAATGAGCATTTTTATCAACGAATATCAAAAATGTGGGAAAAGTTCTTCACAAGTATCATTTCAGCCTATGAAAAAGGCCGCACTTGCAAAGAGTAATTCCTGTTTTTTTCATTTTCTTAGAAAATGTACGGAGGTTATGTTATTTGGGAGGACGTGGATGTTTATAACTCTCTAGTACCTATATATATAGACGAGTGTTCTACATTTGTTTATTTTCAGCTTTGGTCGAGTTCAGAAAGTGATAAAAATAGGTTGTGGTGCAGAGAATGTGGACAAGGAAGCAGTTATAGTCAGCTTTATGGATGGTTAACTATATATATATTCTTTTGAAATAATTCTCCAATTTTATTCAGTTCGGTCAGCCCAGAAGGCATGCAGCAGCCATTCGGGAGAAGCTAAACTGGACGGGCATCTATTGCGCATCCAGTTCCACGAGCCAACTTCGACCACGTCTTCGGCCAGCAAGAAGTAGGGCACCCTCAATCTTTCCTCCTATTTATATTCTCTTGCTTCAGCAACAATTTCCTTGTTTTAATTGAATCTTTTCCTACAATTAATTCCCTTCTCATTTAATTTATCGGATTTTTATCCGAGTTTTTTCCTCCGCTCAATGTCCACCACCACTAATTGGGACCATAGGAGGGTGCAAAATCAGATGCCTTCACGTACCAACATAGGGTGGAGCATTTCTATTTCAATCATTACTTTTATTTGTAAAATAAAAAGGAAAAATGGACAAGGCTCTCAAAAGAGCTTACCCATGCCCAGCATTGGCAATTAGAAATTCGAAGGCAAGAATTATTGTAGTTTGAGAGATCAAGCAATACTTGCGTCCAAAAATTGTAAAACCACTTGGAGGTAGCTATACCATTTGGCTATTTTGCACCGTGTTGCCTTCATTTCTAGTAGGGTTGGGCTCCCGCGTCCCTCCCTCCCACAGCAATTTCACGGGAGGGAGGCCAACCCTAATTTCTAGAGCCAGGAACTACACTTAGGTATACAACTAAGCCTTAGGCTTCGGGTAGGCCAGCGCAGGCTAGCCGAGACTCAGCGTATACCTTCTTTCAACTGGGTTTAGTGGTTCACGACTAACCTACGCTGGCTTGCCCTAAGCCTAAGGCTCACAAAATATAGAAACTTAAAGTAATTTCTTTTAAATTTCCATTGGTGTTGATAGTTATACTGGGGCTAAACTTAACTTGAAGCTACCGAGTGAATGACTCTTGATGAAAATTAGACTTAAACATATGAAATACTCTCTTGAAACTGCTAGCTTTGAGTCGCTCAGAAAGGCTTAGAGAACACGTACTCTTTTGTTTTTTCCACTATGGAGCTGCTTAAGTTATGATCCAATTATTCCATCTGATCATCCAGAATTTTTTTTTTGAAGGTCTTTTTTGAATAAGCTTCTGCACAATTTTGGCTATCTAATGAGTGCTAAAATTCCTGACATGCAAAAACTCGACAGATCAAATCAAACAAAAACCAATTCATATCATTTTCCGCATATTTTTACGTTTCAGTGATGGCCAACCACCTTTTAGTCCAAAAAAAATGCTCTAAATGGTTTTAATCAGCTTTTAGGCTTAAAACTTGTTTTTGGCTAACTAGTCCATAAATGCCCCTATCCTTCTCAAGGCAAATAGTCATTTTTTGGCTATTTTTTTTTTTCCAAAAATGATCGGCCACGCTCTAAAGCAGGTCTTCATTACATAAAAAGTGCTAGCACATCTAAAAACATGATTTTAGGGTGTCTTAGGAGGAGGCAAGAAAAGAGAGTTTGGCCATAAAGTAGAAAATAGCTGAGAAAGTCAAATGTCTAATGAGTGTCTAAATCTTGGTCTATCTTTTTCTCCTTTTTTATTGTGTTCTCATACCCATTCATGTATCCAGCTGTAAATTAGCAATCCACTAAAAATACCCAATTTCAGTTCTGCTCCCTCACCCACCCTGCCAACAACTGTCAGCCAGCCATTTGGAAAGAGCACACCATCGGAACTGTTGGCTACAGAAGAGTCACCTAGACGGACAAAAACTTGCGGTCATTCAAGACCCTCTTCTGCAATGTCCTACTCTAATATGGAGGATGTGGACGAAAAAAAGTTGGACTTTTTCTATTAATGGATTCTAAAAAATCACAATTTTACACAATAAATTAGCAACTTTAGACGGAGCACTGCTAGCACAACTACCCAAAACGATAGTGCCGCAAATTTCCAAACAAATTCTTCTGGTAGAAGCTCGCCTTCCCGCTCCTCCAGTAGTCCTAGTCCCACGTAAGTTGTTTATTATGGTTGTAAAACACTGTTACCTGTTTCCATGTCTTTATTTTGCATGGAAGCTACTATCTACTCATTTTCTTCGTGTTTTTAATCCTTTTCATACTTTCTTAACGACCACTTCCTGATTCATAATGGACTTCTTGGCGTTGTATTTTTTTTGACACACTTCTTGCAGACCACTCTCTGATTAGTCATTTTTCAAAGTGGTCCTATTCTTTTCCCTTCCCAATATAGCCCTGAAACCCTTTAAATTAGTCTTTTTGTTTTTTGGCATAAGTTATACGTAAAAATAGTTTCTAAACACTTAGAAAAATCGATTATTGAGGAGAGGGGAGGTATCCTAGTAGCGCTGAAAATTTCGAGTAATACACAAACCCATCTCTATCTAGCATTTTAACTACCAAAAAATGTGTAAAATGAAAAATAAGAGTTGTGAAATGAAATTGCATCACTTTCTTCCCTTTCCATAAACAAAAAAATAATAACTTATTTTTCTTTGTGTCCAAAGAACAACACTGACAGAAGATGATGTATTTTTAAAAGTTAAAAAAATAGAGCGCATTTCTTTTTGGAGCCGCGATTAAATTTACAATTATTGGTTATATTAATCCAAATCTGTTTTTTAAAGAGAGAAAAGAACATTCTTTCGACTAAACTGGCGCAAAACAATTGATGGGGTTGGCAAGGCAGGGAAGAGAACCGCCCATATTCATTCTCAGTCTATTGACCATCCTTTTAACCCCAATAATTCTATTGAGGAAGAGGTAGCAATCCATTGATGACTTGCTGAATGTGTGCGTGCAAAAATATGTGTTTACAGACGCTTTTTTCTTCTTCTTCGTCTTCTTCCTTCCTTCTACTTCATCATTGCAAAAGTGAACTTTTGCAAATTAAAAAACTGGAAATTATATTTCTTAGTCATACTCCGTCCATTTTGAGGACAATTTTTTATTTTTTTATTTTTAACTAAGACAGTTTTTTTTTCCTGATCTCAGCCAGTTTTCCGTGCTCAGCGTCTCTCTTTTTTCGTAATTGATAAGAAAAGAAATATTAAACCATTGTTTTCAGACTGCAACACCACCAAAAGAGGAGTGTTCGAAGGAAAGGCACAACAATTACCAATGAGTCTTCGTTAGATCCGGGCAGAGATGTGTCTCTGGAGCGCAAACCTTCTTCTGCCCACTTAATGAATTCATTTACTGGTCTGCTAATATTGCTAATTTTTTTTTAAATCAAAGTTCGAAATTTATGTAGGGTCCAATGATTAACCAGGTTTAAGGGTGTGCACCGAGTCCAGGCAGTCCAGGTGGTCTATCGGGTCTAGGGGGTCCATAGAGTGTATCGGGTCGAGAAGGTGTACTGGGTCTAAAGTGAGAATTTCAGCAACGCATAAGCGTTGTCCTACGCTCAGATCAAACGCTAAGCATTTCTTAACTGCCCTTTCTTGCTTTCTTCGCAGCAGGCCCATACGTAGATTTACCCCTCGCTATAACATACCCTCAATATATCATACACGTGAGGCCGGTCCTCAGGGTGTATGTTATGTCGAGCATTGACCGCAGCAAAAAAATTTAGAAGGTCAAGGCTTGCAAGGCATCTACGTCACTCAACTCCCTTCCAGTAGCCAGATTGCTGATCAATTGGCGACTGTGGTTCACAGACATGCCAAACTGATACACATTGTTTATGAGCAGAGTGCCGAGGGAAAATCTGCCCTTGTTTTGCTGCAGAAGTTAGTTTTTGTGTTTTTGGATGGAATTTAGGGAAAAGCACACCAGAAATTGGAGACATGGAACTCGCAAAAATGTTCCAACGCTAAAAGTCTACCTAAAAGCCCATCTAAATTATTTTGATTTTTAGTGTATCTAACATGGAAGCCTTGTTAACCACCCTCAATCTCACCCAACTGGGAGGCACTCACCTAAAAGCTCAAGTGGCCAACCATGTAGCTGTTACTGAAGCCTATAACAATCATCTAGCAGCCACTAGTGCTGCGGTTGCTGGTGTATGCTTAAGCAAAGAAAGTCTCTCGCTACCTCCTCCGCCCGCAATTCCAAGCTTATTTGGAGATACCACATCCCAAACTGTCAAAGCCAACTGTTCCGGGTTATTGACCGATAAAAAGAAGGTGATCAGTTTGAAGACCTCCAATATCAACTCCTCCACTTCCTCAGCTCTGTTGGCTGGGGTCCGCTCCTCCACACCCTGCAGCTCTGGGGGAGGACATTCAACCACTGCTCCTTCCATCTCCTCAATAGCCAGTTATGGAGGCATGTCTTCTTCTTCAGTAACCAATGATCCACTCAGCAAAAATGCCAGTAGAACTTTGTATGTAGGCAATCTGGAGAAGAGGGTCACCGACCAGTGTTTGAAAAATCGATACGGACTTTATGGACACATCCTGGAGGTGGAGCTGAAGAGCAGGGATACGGCAGCCCCATTTGCTTTCATACAGTTCACCAACATAAAATCTGTAGCTGCAGCTATTGGTGCCAGTCATCCAGCAAATAAGTCCACCATTGGAGCTATATCTGGTGATGCTCAAAAACCTGTAAAAGGTATGTGGCTCTTTGGAGGCTCATTTGGTTGATTTATTAAAAATAATGTTTTAGTGGGCTGGGGCAAGTCTATTTGCAGTAATAAACTGTGGATTGGAGCTCTGCCAAAGTCCTGTAGCAAAGATTATTTGTTGTCTAAAATGAGGGTGATTACACCGGATGATGTGACCGAAGTGATGTACGATCCTAACCATAATGAGACACTTGTCTTCTTTAAGACTAACGATGCGGCTCAAGTGGTTTACAACAAGATTAAGAACAGAATATTGTAAGTTTTGTCCGTTCCCCCTTAAAAGTCAGACGAATTGTATGCATTGCACAACCTTTTTACTCTGCTCTGTAACAAAAACGATTTTCAGAACGTTTCCACCAGAGAAGTTACAATCACACAGCGGAAACACGCACGTACAAGTAGATTTTTGTTCGGAGAAATTGCATGATTTCTTTGTGGACAGACAGTTTGGAAGATTTGGAGGTACTCTTCCGACAGTGGATGGGCAAGAAGAAGCGCTTGCAAGCAATGAGTGCCAAACGGGACAACAGAAAGAGACTGAAATGTTATTAACAGCACAAAAGAAGGCAATGTCAGTTGGATGCATTCCCGATACGCTGCTACTGGCGCCTCCTCCCGACCCACCCAAAAATTTGGCCACTGAATTGATGGGAAGAGGCAATGAACATCTAGGAGCAGCCAGCAATCAGAATGAAAGAACCAATTTAACTTCTCTATCAGCAAGCAACTCTCAACAAAGCAGTTTAAGTGCCAGCATTGTTCCACCAGATCCAGCAATGACCAGGTTAACGTTATAAAATAGTTGAATGCAAAAAAAATCTATGAAGGTAACGGGACCAATGCGCACCTTAACGGGGTTGACTATTTAAAAGAACAAATGCACAAAAACAAAAAACTCTTCAATCCTATTTTAACGAAAAGACGCAAAGAACATGATAAAAAGAGCATCGTAAAAAGCTTAAAAGCTAGCAAAGCTACATCACAGAATTTAGAATCTGTTTTACGCGGTTACTAAGAAGCAGGCACTCCATCTAAAAAAAGATCCATCTCTTCATACATCTCGGGCGTAAAAGCTTTCTCTGGAACCTAAATGAAAACACTCACGGCACAAATAGTTAGTTAGAAATAACCTGATATGCTTGATATTTTTTCTCAAAAATTGAAAGCGAGCATCGCATAGCAGTTTCAAGCTAAAGAGGAAGATGATCAAAGATTGTCAAGGACTAAGGAAAATCACCTTTTTGACCCCTCTGACTTTTTTTGGTGGAAGCAAACGTAAAGGCACAACGGAACTTGCACTTCGCTTAAATACGACCCAAAACTGAGCAGAACTCAAAGAAGTAGCCTTTAATTGCTCATGCTTGTCCTCCACAAATCCAAGCGAAGCATTTTGAAGCAAAGGACCAGCAGTTAACGCAAAAGAAGCACGAAACTAAAGTTTATGATAGACAAGTCCCTATGACAAGACAAAAGATGCCGACCGTAAACGTCGATATATCCTTCGTCAATTCCACTTTTCCAATTATCAGGCGCGTAGGCTGCAAGTCCAACTCAGCTGATAGAATCCAGAAGAAGTCCATCTCATTATCGAATTCAGCCGTAAATTTGATAAACTGACCGACAGCAAACTTCTCCAGCAGATCCACAGCCAACTGAAATGTGAGCAACGGATAATTTGGCACATGAACAGTTCCACTCTCATCCCTGACGAAACCTGACGAGCTAATCTCAAACGCCTAAAAGTCAAATTACAACATAAAACCTTCGGCAAGACTTACAATTAGCGCCTCGATATTCTCTTTATCAAGCAATTCGACGACAGAAAAAGCAGGATAGATCTTAGGATCATTGGAATGTTTGACCCAAACGGAAACTGGTTTGGATATAACAAGTCTTTGAAGTTTGCACAAAGGATCGGAGACGAGACCAACACTAACCGTTTGATAAAGCCCATACAAGAGGCCGACCACTTTAAGCAAAAACTAAATTGCATTATTTCACTATGATGATGTAACACATAGATCACAAGGTCTGACTGACCATCACACTCTTGTTTGGAGATTGGATAATTTCGACCCTTTCCATAGATTTAATTTGTACAGCAATCAAGGAGCAATTCCACCCACACCGGAACACATCCGCAAGGACTGAAGTGCCTATGTGGATACCATCATTCTCTTTAGGCAGCGCGATAAGAACATATTCGTTCCAAATAGGACAATACATGCGAGTAGAACTTATGACAAAACACGGAATTTTATTCTCGACCTAAAGTTTCACGGAAATGAGAATTTCTGTTTTTGAAAAGGTCACTTACTATCGAACAATTAGAAAACATTGGAACACCAAAGCCCACATCTTCCTCATCTTCGTCAAGATGTTTATTTTGTTGCTTAAAGCTAGCCGGTTTGAGATCAGCATTCCAAGGCTAGAAACAAACCTAGCATAAATGAACAAATTTTTTCGTCGAAAACTACCGCTCGAGAAACATAGTCCAGCCGGCCAACATTGACAAAGCATAATTCCAGAAGAGAGAAAGAAATGGTCGGTTTAAACGAGAGAAGTTTGAAATCTGATGGGGTCTTTACGCCATAATCGATTTTCCATCCAAGGTAAGCATTGAGAGGTACATTGGGAGCAGCTACTTCAACACAGTCTTGCACTTTTTCATCAATAGAGAGCATTCCAAAATCAGCTGTCCAAACTTGCCGTGGCTGTTCTTTCGATAAAATGACTACAGCAATCACCTGAGATGAAATCAAGCAAAACTTTTAATAAGCAAGCATAAAATTACCATGCCTCCGGCGACGAAATTTGAGTAGTAAGCGCCTCCCGTGCCCTCTTCAATGTGAGAAACGATGTCATCTCCATCCGCCTCAAAAGCAACTTCATCTCCGCACTTGAGTTTTGCTACAACAATTGAGATGTCATTGAGAAGCTTTCTTGGAACAACATATAAAGGACATTGATATTTCCGAAAAATAACTGCTGCCACTTCCCCACATTCGAATGTGCTCAAGACAATTCCTCTCAAGAGCTGGTTGGAAAAATCCTAAAAGGCCTAAGAATAAGAGCAGAAACAAGAAGGTGCTGTAAATAAATACATTGCAATTCGATATAGCCAATCGGTCAAATTCACCAGAGCAAGTATTATTCTCTTCCATGCTCGTCAGCTGCAAGTATAAGGTGCTTATCCAGAATCCTTGCAAATTTTTGGGTCTAAGTGAGCAACATCAAAACTAGCAAAATATTTCTAAAATAGGGGTAAAAACTAAGCAAAAACGGCTAGTAAGTTTCGCTCATCCAGCATGAAAATTTGTTGTTTTTTTACTCATGTATCCTTGAAGCCATAGGCGTAACCAGGTGGGGGAATGTTAATCGTGCTTTAACCCGACTTCATGCGAAAACAAACAGAATTTAAAATGCTTTTGTACCAATTCTGAAGTATTTTTTATTTTCAGCAGCAATTCCATGGAGAAATCTGTGGTCCATCGGCACAATTCTTCTTCTTACCGTCGACAGCCAGTGTCCTCCTCTCCTGATCCCAGCTGCGGCCGAGTGCAACGCCATGAGACACCCTCCTCCAGATATCGTGATGGAAACGAGAGAGAGCGATCGTCTGACTATATCTCTTCCAGCCGAATAGCCGAACGAGATCGGCGCAGCACCTCTCATAGTTATCCATCAAAGAGGAGGGGCGAAGACTATAGGTACGAATCTTCTTCTCGCCACGGACAACTATCCACTTCGGATCGCACCAGATCAACTCATTCCTCTCACTATTCTCAACCTACTGGCAGCAGCAGGTCAGATGTTTTTTCTTTATTACTAACAGCAAAACAGGATAATCACTGTTGAACATTTAAAATCATAAGTTAACCATATATAGTTAACGAATTTCAGCCACAACAACAGCTCATCGCTTACCACCGGCTCCAGCAGCCAACAACTCCACTCTGAGTATACACTATCTTTTGCGAGAAGGGCTGCCAGTCGAAGACCAGGTTATCGATCTTCCCTTTCCTCTTCTTCCACCAGTTCTTCGGGCTCTAGTGACTCGACCTCCGACAGCTCTCAAACCTCTTCTTCTGATGCTATTGCAGGGGCTGGAAAGGTGAGGCCTTCTGTTACAAGGCATTCATGGGAGCACAGATCAAGAAAGAAAGAGAGAGGTGCTGAAAAACCCTCAATAAAAAGAGCAGAAGCAAAAGTGAACTCAGAGTCCAACTCTAAAACGCTATCCAGCAGACATCAGTCCTTCAAATCACTACAAAAACCATCTGCAGTAAGCGGTGGCAGCAGGAATAGTAATGGAAGAGAAAAAGTTTTTGAGTCGACAAAAACTACTGATAGTCAATCCACAAGCAAAGAGAGGACTGAAACTCTGTCTGCTGCAGATTACCATGCGTCAAAGCCACGGAAAAGTGGGAGAAGCACAGGTAAAGTTTCCAAAAATTATTTTTGTCTTTTTCAGACCAGAAAACATGTTCCCAGGGCGCGGTTGACCATTTTTGGAAAAAAAAACCGGTACTACTGTATTATACTATCTTTTTTTTTGGAGGGGGGGGGGCTATAAAATTTTGGTCTGGGGGGTGTATAATCCACTAGAGCCAGAAAACTTTTAAACCAGAAACTGGCTTTTTGCCGTGAATGATCAAGGTGAATATATACTCCGGTGGAACTAATATTCCTTTTCACTATCAAACAGCATTTTTTACGTTGTGGCCATTATAGTCAATTATCGATAGTGCATACCCTGTTGGGACTGCCACTAGAGGTATGCATTATGTTTTAAAATATATTTCTTTGAGTTGATTTGACTCCTCACCAAATAGAGCCTATTGAGGAGTATGCATTAGCAAAGGGTGTGCATTATTGAAGGTATGCACTATTAAAGGTTGACTGTAGGGTTGACCTGCCACATCCCTCCCTCCCGCGGCCAAAAAGTGCCCAAAATCCCTCCCGCATTGAATTTTTCCGTAAAAAACTGTACAAAAATCTGGTATTCTCAGCGAAAATTCAATGTATGCATAATATTCATTGCATATCCTCAAAAATAAAGTTTGAAAAACATTTTTTTGGCGTTTTGATTGACAGATGAGTTTTGAATAGCATTTAGGCAAATAGTTTGACGGCACAAAAGTTTTGTGTCTGATTTTTAATGTAAACGGGTTTCTCGAAATTCAAAGACTAATTTTAAGAGTGGAAAGGCTATAGATACGGAGTGTTCCAACATTTCTTTTCTTTCTCTATGGGACGTAGCTTTTGACATTATATACCGAAAAATTACTTTTGGTAGCTGCTAAAGTAAGTCAAAGTCCAAGAACTGGTTCGTCACAGAAAAGGAGCAGATACACTTTATAAACAATAAGTTGTTTGAATAGTTTGATTCTCTCAAATTTGCTATTTTTAGGCAACAGCGAAAAGAACCGACATTCAGCGTCTCCACTCTGTCCGCCGCCGCCGATGCCATCGATGACCAGTGTGGTGAATCCAACTCCTTGTTCCAAGCTCAAAAAGGTGCGCAGAAGTGAAAAAGTTCGGGACTCTTCTTCCAGTTCTTCAGCCTCGTCTTCTTCCTCCGTTTCGGACTCTCAAAAACAACGGCAGAATCCAGGCAGCATAAGAGAATCGAAAGAACCTAGCAATATTAATCCCAAAAAGTTAGCTTCAGTCATCGGATCAGTTACGAAAACTGAGTCATCTCTAGTGTCTCCTGGTTCAACTCAAGAATCTGAGAAATTGGTATTTTGTTGGCTTATCTCAATAGCTTTATTTATTCTTTGTGTGCTCTGACAAATACACAGCACCAGAAGTTTTGGGACACCACCAAAATTTCATATCTTCTCTAATTATAATGTCTTTTATCCTACTCTACATATATTAAAACATACTTGAACAGTCGAAAATACGGGTGTAGGATGCGTCACTGGGCACTGACCCTGAAAAAAGACGCCGGACACCGGTGCTATAGGTTCAGCAAAATTTTCAGGACGCCTAACTATGCTACCCTAAACGGGTATTCGGTCGCTTTGTACCCAGACTTCTGGTGTTGTACACTTCGGAGACTAAACAAAAGTTGGAGTTTGAAATATGTGATTAGAGTAAACACTTTAGCTTCCAACCACCAATGTAGACTCGGAAAGTCTTCAGCAAGAGCCACCAAAGGCTTCAATTTCTTCTTATGCTCTCCAACCGGAAGAGAAGCTTTCCACTTCAGCTCATTTGGCCAAAAGCATCATTTCTTCTGCAATCACAGGCCCACCTTTATCAGCCCCTTTGCCAGCCAATAGTGGAAGTACGGAATGGGCAGCAAGTCGCCGTATTTCTCATTCCATCAGCAGTGGCTCATCCCAACCAGCCGTCAAATGCCCACCCAGGCAGTTGTTGAAGACCCTACTCAACATACCCTACTCCTTAAAGACTTCTTCTGAGGTCAAGGACCCTCGAACGGGTAGACTACTGCACTTGCCTTCTACTCAAATGAGTCTGCCACTGCCCAGGTTTGCTGAGACCAGTAGTTTTCGGTGGAACAGAGAAAAGAGATCTCCAACTAATTCTCTCAGTGGAGGTGCAATTGGCTTGGATGTGGTACAGCGCTCACCTCCCATGTCTGCTACTGTTCAGAAAAGCTCTTTTTCTGCTAAATTTTTTCCTGGTATTACTCTTTGCATGTTACTAAATTATAGACTGTTTGGTCATTCAGTTGGGTCGCCTCTGTTGTTTTTGGATTTTTTGCAAAGGTTGATTCAAAATGGTGTTCTCGGTATTGTGTTTTTGATCCACTTCTTGCAGACCATTCTCAGGCAAGTTACCACTCAAATTGTAGCTTATCGCCTGCTCTACGATTTGGGTGGTCATTTGTCTGAGAGGGACATAGAACAGTTGGTTAACTGTCGTTTTACCGCCTGAGAGTGGTCTGCAAGAAGTGTGTCATAAACACAACGCCAAGAACATTATTTTGAAATATCCAAATGGATTTTAAAAGTCAGTCACAAATGTGGTCGCATGCTTATTACAGTTAAGTGGGTCTAGCTGTTTCAGGCAACCAGCAAGATGAGAAAGAAGCAGAAGCCCCTATAGATCCCAAAGGCAAGGAAGCAACCGCTAGTATATGTAGTCCAACAAAGTCTCTGGATTTGGAAGGAAGTGCTCGCTCTATTTTGGGATTCTCGCCAGAGCCAGAAAAACCAGTAAAGAGCAAGGGGTCGGATCCGCTGGCCGAATTATTCAAGAATGTTGCACCTGCAGCTCCCTCTTCTTTAGCCAAACGATTAACTGAGTTCCGTAACAAGTACAAGGATGTGGAGCAAAAAATTCAAGTTAGCATTTTTTGGTAGAATAATTGACGCTCGATTTAACGGACGGCTTTTTAGAAAAATGAGTCCGTTATATCGAAAGTTAGATTTTTTTGACGGCAATAATGTTGGCTTTTTGAAAAACGATTGGCGAAGTTAGAATCCTTGCGATGTTTTGCCTTATAAACATCAATATCAAAATGGGCAAAAGATGTTAAAAATTAAGGTCATAAATGGTCGGACTCAACTGTGGATTGTACTTTTTGGGCGTCCGTTGAATCGAGTGTCGACTGTATCATTAAAATATAATTTTTTTGACCTTTTTCTTCCGCTTTTGGCCAGAAGCACTATGTTTTCTATATTTTTTTTTCTGCTTACTAAAAAACCTCCGAATAAGAAAAATTTATATAAAATACAAGATTTCTAGCCAAAATTAAAAAATTCTGGCCAACCGGTCGGTCGTCCCACCATTGAGCGAAGAAGGTTGATGACCAACCTTTGCGAGCCTTTTTTGATTAAAACAGACTCAGTGCTCGTCTAAAAAGCTTGCTTAAATTTCAGGAAACCAAGATGAACGTGTTTGCGGCATATTCTAGCCGAAAACCTACCAGCATAGAGCAAGAGCTAGAAAGACTTCAGTCTCGCAGCTACACTCTGAGTGGGCTCTCTTTAGACAACCAAGAAAGCACGGATTTGCCCAAACGTTCACTGTCCATCCACATTCCTTCATCCAACAATAGTAGCAGTATGAACAAGCCCAGCTCTCCCTCCAGCACCCTCCAAAACCTGAAGAAGGGACTAAACAACATATGCAATACCTTAGATGATCATTACTCTACACCCACCTCTCAATCCAGTCCTATACTAGCCAAATCTGAAGCAGGAGATCAGTCACTGCCCTTCCCTCCCCAACCCCCTCAATTGAGACAGTCTCCACAGCTGACAATAACAGCAACAACCAGTTCGGCGACCTTTCGACCCACTCCCAGCTGTGTATCCTCACCCAGGCCTATTTCTTCAACTGGTCCAAAAGCAGAGCCCAAAGCCATTTCCTCACTGACCAGACAAAGTGGCAATTCAAGGCCTGTTGTTCCAACCACTCGCCAATTGCACATTTGTATGCCTGGAAATGAGCCAGATGTAAGTATTGCTTCTCCAAGTGCAACACCTAAACATGTTGTGAAGAGCCTGACTTCCTCTAATTCCACCCCTGGAAGCCTGAGAACTCCGGTGAGTGGAACTGTTGGTACCTCTTTTGCTGGAGAGCAAACCCATCCATTGAGTGTGAGCAAGACATCCACTTCTGCTCATATGCCTCCTCCTAAAGATAGCACTAGGAACAATAGGATACTAGACGATTTGTTTAGGCAACAGGTAAACAAATATGGTTTGCCGATTTCACTTTTTATTCTGCTTTTATAGGCCAATGATACCAAAAGAGTGGTAGTCAACAAGGCGGAAAAGAAAAGCACTCCCGGATCAGCGTTTTCCACTGAACAACAACACAGTTCTTCGGCTGTGAAAGAGGTGCCAAAAAAGACTAGTGTTGTCACAAGTGTAAGTTAACAGACCGTTTGGGTCAGCTTTATTTCTAAATTCAACTCTGGAGCTGACACCAACTTTAAGGTCCAACTTCCAAGGTTATGGTAACTTAGATTGTTAACATTATAGTTACTGATTTACTCCGAATTTTTAAAACTTGATTATCTCAGTTGTTTTCGAATAAAATTTTCTAGGTTTTTCTTTCACCGTGTAGCCCCCGACTTACCTGCGAGATGAATTCGAGCAATACTTTTAATCAGAGAATGCATCTAGAGGCACTTTTTGCCCTGGTCCTGTAAGGGAAACGGGTGAATGGCCTTTCAAATTAGTGGCTTAATATTACTCTCTTCCCCTTCCCATTCAGTCTCTATTTTCCTCTAAGTTACTATTTAGGTTTCTTTCTACTGAAATCGTTACTTAAAAATGGTTTCTAAGTACTTTTAAAAAACTTCATTTATGGATGGGACTATGTCCTAGTACCGTCAAAAAATATTTCAATTGAAATACCCCTTGCTTCATTCAAACACCCTGTTTACCAATTTTTCTCAAACAAAATCGATTTAGTTGATATTTTGTTGGAAAGAAAGAACGCAGGGTTATACAATGAAAAAAGTTAGAAAAGTTCAGCCGAAAACAGCTGAGATAATCAAAGTGTAAAAGTGCGACAGGGTCAATCAGTAATTTGGCGGGTGAAATCAGTTACAGACCACTTAAATATGGTTTTTGAACTTTTTGAATTTTTGAGAACTTTTTCTAGATGAGCGGCCCTAGTAGACAAACAGACCGCAAAAACTCGAATTTGCAAACATAATTTCAATAAATGCTTTGTCTGCCGAGAATATGACCATAATATGGAGGGGCAGGGCCAAAAATTGCTAAAACTGAGTTGGTGATTAGTTTTGGTTAAAATGTTGAAAGAAATGAAATACTCGGTATAGGCAGGTTTCCTCAAAATTCTCATTTGAGAAATTTCAGAAAACATTTACCCACCGAGTGTGCCCTTAATTTACAAAAACTGGAAAAAAAATAATAAGAAATATTTTTTAGACGAACAGCTCTGGCACAAGTGAGAAAGAAAAGTGTTCAGAGAAACATCTAATGAAAGTCAAACGACGAGATGAGCGAAAGAAAGAAGAAGAAACGAAAGAGCGGCAAAGCAGTGCTGAACATCACGCGCAAAAACATCGCAACGAGAACAAGGATAGTGGTTCAGGCAATAGTTTGCAGAAGTACAAAGACAAAGTAGGTGTTTTTGCCAGAGTAACTCAAGCAAATAGGCACAAAACGGCATTGTTACAAGAAAAAATTAAGGTGAAAGAGGAAAAGCAGGGGTCTAGCTCAAAACCAACTATGGAAAAGAAAGAACATGAGAGCAAATCCAGCCAGCATAAGCACGACAAGCCGTACAGCAAAGAGAAAGAACGTGACAAGGAAGAACAGAGGAACGCTGCTAAGAAAATTGCTAAAACGGTTAAACTTTTGTTTTGAGAAAAACTTGAAAACCTCCCAGTTAGGGGGCTCGCTACAGACATGCCGAAATTTTTGATTTAAATGACTGTAGCTCAGCTTACGATCTGCAAAAAGTCCCATCTCTTTTGCTTATACCATTGGAAAGCCAGCGTTCGATCACACTTTCCCCATAAGTTTGTGATAACAGTATGTAAAGTTGTGAGCTGGATCAAACAAAAAGTTGGAATTTTCCCCACCTTTGACCTGTTAACAGCCACAACTTTATTTATTTTTCTGAAAAACTATTGACCGAAATGTCATTGGACGCAGAATTAGCAAAGCTTTCCAATGCTGTAAGCAGAATTGCATTCAAAAGTCAGAAAGCTTAGATACGGCTACTTAAATCTATTTTTTAACAGTGAGCCTTACTATAATACTCAGGCATACCCACTCCTATTTCTTTGTCTTAAAATTCTGTGTTTACCTATGAGTTTTTTTAATATGAGGCATCCCAGTAAACAAAAAAACCTTAGGAATGAGAATTCGAAGACAGAGTCTCAAAAAGTGGCTTGGTTGCTGAGATATGATGACAATTTTAAATTTTTTTTGTCGCGTGGCATATGATCAAGGTCGGCTTTAGCCCCTAAGGCAAAAAATCATTTTTGGTCAAATTTCTTTTGAAAAAGTCGATTCCTCGGACAAAAAAGCGTCAGAAAACAAAATTTAAATTGTTTTTAGTGCACAAAAATTACTTAGAAAAGGTTAGAACACGAATTTTTAAAAAATTAGTGGGAGATGGGGTTTATCCAAGTGGTTTCACAAAATTCTCTGCTCAATTTATTTATTTTTGTTAACTATAAAACGAATTTCAGGAGAGACGTCGGAAAGAAGAGCAAGAAGAAAAGGAAAGGCAAAAAGAGAAGAAACGCAAAAAGCAGCAAAAAGCAAGTCAAGTCACCCAATCTTCTGAATCTGAAGAAGAGGACTCAGATATTGGCTCTAATATTTCACTGACGGAGTTTGGATTGGTGAGTTTGACCAACTGGACGATACAAAGTAAAGTTTGTGTTTTCAGGCGGGAGTGGATATAGAAGAGCAGCGCCGAATGATGAAGCAAATCAAAGCTGGCAACTTTGGCATGTCCATGTATGATCGGGTGAAACGTCGTTCTTCGGCCCAAAAGCCGGAGGATCAGAAAAAGAAGTCGAAGGCGTTGCAAATTCTGCGTGAAAAAAGTGGCAAAAAGGTTTGCTCATTTCTTATGACCGTCTTAAATGTAGTGAACTAGGTCTTCTAGCGAAGGGCCAAAAAATAAGCTGGCGCACCCGCTTAATAGAGTAAATAGAGTATATTGGTCTAAAGATATACTCTTGAGGTGGGGGATCAAGGCAAAAATAATATTTTTTTCAATCCCCTTTTTGGATGGAAATGTGCGGAAAACAGATTTTTAGCACATGTGAATTAGTTAGGAGGGGTTAAAGCACTATGCTTTCAAAATTTGAATTCTACTAAATTATACCCCCCCCCCCAAATATAACTACCACAAAATACGTGTACCATCCCCCTAATCCTTTTTAACACCCTAAAAGCGGTAAAGCGCGTCGTTTTGGGCCAGTCATTTGCGGTTAAGGCAGTTTTTTCTGCAACCTGTTTGTGCAATTTTGTCGCCCTCTTTTTGCCCTTTTACCATGTTTTTCTCACTGGACTATGGCAAAAAAGACCTGAAATGCATTTATTTCTCCAGAATCTTGCTCGGATTCATCTC
>BBSZ01006621.1:0-13412 GCA_000981365.1 Subanguina moxae | reverse complement strand
GTAGCGCCAAATTTTTTTAATCTGAGGTCCCCATATAAGTAAAAAGACCACATGATTGCTTTTCATTGCTTTGTCTTATCAAAAACTGATAATATACGATACCTAATAGATATGACCAATAAAAAACTGGTTTCAAATATTCGCCTCCTCAATGTTTGGCATTTACTCTCAACCATTGTGAAACTCTTCTCTTCATTCTTTTTGTAATTTTGTGCTCTTCTTAAATCAATTTGCAGTGTCACAAAATATCTTTATCTAGCTCTGCTAAATCTATAAACACACATAACTTAAGCCGCTATTTTCTTTCTGCGAAATGGCTTCTCATAACTCAAGCAACACCGAATTCACCCGAAAACTAAGGGTAATTTTATTTTCTTGTGGTTAACCTGCTTGTGACTTGACTCAATTTACATTTCAGGCCGCTGTCAAAGCTAAACTAGAAGAATTTGGGTTGGATGTGGATGAGGAGCTGCCCGACTATGTGATGATAATGGTTGGCAACAAGAAGGACAAGGGTCGAATGAAGTCGGAGCTCAAACTTTTTCTTGGCGACAACACCAGCCCTTTTGTGGAATGGTTGGTTTTGGGTAGTAAAAAACAAAATTTCGACTCTACTGGGGTATAACCAAGCCTAGATTAGCAGCAGCTACTGTAGTATACCCCGATTTAAAAGGGGTCTCAGTTAGGTTTAGGCCGGGTTACCTTATATCGAGGTTTGACTGTACTACAGTAGCGTTTTTTTGGAGGCAGGGAGGGAGTGGTTATACAACCTTTGAGGAGAAGGGGGGGGGGGGATTATAACGCAGTAGTACCAGAAAATTTTCGTTTTAAAATGAAATTCAGGTTGTTCGGCTTCTTTCAAAAAGTGAAAACAGTGACTGCTTCCATAAATGAAGAGGTGGCTAAGGAGAAAAATCCGAAAGCAGAGCTAGTGGAAGGCCCTTGTAAAAGTAAAGCTAGGTATAGTTTATTTTGGCGTATGTTGGACTCTCTCTCTCTACTCTCAAGTTTTAGTCAGGAGAAGAAGAAGCACTCCAAAGAGAAGGCGTCAAAGCGAGAGGAGGCGCCTGAACCAGTAAAAAAGGATGAATCTCATCGCTCTCGCAAGCCAAGGATTGAGGCACCTGCTTCTCCAAAAGCCAGGAATGAAGGCAAAGAGCGTAAGAAAGAGCATCGTCATCCACCAGGTAAGAATTTTTCGGATTAGCTGGACAATTTGGTTTATTAACTAACTTTTATTTAGTTGAAGCCACCAAGCCAAAGAAGGAGAAGGAAAAGGAAAAGCATTCTCACCGCAAACACAATCCCTCTTCCGAGCGTTATGAGGAATACTTGACCAATTCCGACTACGAAGACGAAGAGGTACCAGCACGAGAAATCCCTAAGGTGAAAGTCAAATCAGAGGTCAAGCATGAAAAAGTGGAGAAGACAACAAGAAGGAGTAAAAAAGACTCGCCTAAACGAGAGAGACTTTTGACACAAGCGTTGCCTAAACGCGAGGAGAAGAGGAGAGATGAACCAGTGGTCTCTGCTCGTCAGCCTAATGTCCCTCGCTCAAAGCCCTCCCGCCGAAATGAGCTGAGGCCGATAAGTTATGAAGGGGAGTCAGATGTGTCGGGACGAGAGCCTTCGCCACTTCCCCACAAGAAAAATGTAAGTGGAAGTCTGATTCATATCTAATAAAACTATTAGACTATTGAGATTCAAAAAGTTTTTTGTCTGCAGATTCGCTCCTCATATGTCGACCAAAGCAGTAATTTTGATGATCCACCACCTCCGAAGCTGAGTTCAAAAGTTGTGGTGATGCAGAGAAAGACTGAAAAGCCAAGGTTCATCCCTCCTGTTCATTAATACTTTTAATCGATTATGCGAAAATATTATAGCCAGCCAAACAGCCGAGCTAACCCCTCTATCTTCAAGAGGGCAATCTCAGATGCGGCCAGTTTCAGCGCTGCATATGGCTCACGGAAGAAGAAGATACCAGAAAAAAAACGTGGTATCCAGTTGGACTATGAAGATGAACAGCCAACTGCGTAAATTGCTAACTTCTATTTCACAATATAAAGAGGAGGTTTTAGGAAAAAGTCTCGCGACAAGCTTTCTTCCTACATCAACTATAGCCAGAATGAGGAGAATGGAGCTGCCAAAAACACGAGGATAATTGTTACGGTTAAAAACTCTGACAAGGATGACCACTACTCTGGTGTGACCGTTAAAAATGAAGCAGATATAGAAGAAGAGGAGGACAAAGATGTTGAACAGGACTTGGAAGAAGAAGAAGCGGAGCTAGAACCCAAAACTATTAAAAAAGAGGAAGAAGAAGATGTGATCAAAGGCAGTGAGATGCAGGAGGAGAAGAGTGAGGAGCAGGTGGAGGAGGGCAGAAGTGATGTGGAAGAGAATCTTGCGGACAATGACGCCTCAAATGAGGACCACAAAGTCATTGCGGCAGTCATGTCTCACCTGAAAAGGAAGCGTAGGGCTGATGATTTGAGTGAGTTGGGAATTTGATTATAGCAAAAAAAGATTACAAAAATGAAAACCTTGATAGCACAGTGGGTAGAGCAGTGGGGCGTGGAAGGCTTAGTTGTATGCAGAAGTGAAGTTCCTAGGGTTTAAAAATAAAGACAAAATGGTGCAAAATGGCCAGGTGGTTCACCTACCCTCCACATGGTTTATCTGGTGGTTTACCTACTCTCCAGGTGGTTTATATACCCTCCAAGTGGTTTAGCTACTCTCTAGTTGCTTTAAAAATCTTTGATTCTCTTAACCTTAGATCCAAGTTTAACTAAAAAAAAAAGCAAGTAAAAGTGCTACCCTGTTTTTAGCCAGAGCTTTCCTTAAGCTCTCAGGAATCAACCCAAAAGTGGCTCGATTACTACAAGAAACAGAACAACAGCAATCCAAAAAGACACCGACTATGCCATCCAACTTGTGTTCTTTGACCACTGAATCCCTCCAACAACCAGCTGTTGCTGTTGCCGCTACCACAACCACTGTTGAATCTGCATCAGTGAAAACTGAGCAAAAGAGCGAGATTGTTCAGACTGTGCAAATAACTAACTTTCAAGAGAGCCTGAAGAGTATCACGAGAACGATTATGAACACTGGCAAGGTTGGTGTAGATGGCTCACTTTTTGTATTCAACATAAAGCATTTAGAACTCTGCTGACTCTTCGCCCAACACACCAGTAACACCTGTTTGGGATGGGCAGATTAATTTGGATGACTTCAGTAGCAGTGATGATGGTAAACCAACTTTGTAAAGACAGCAAATAGGGGGAAGTGTGTGTCACACACTATTGGGTTGAGTAATAATTCGCGTTTTTCTTTTAATTACCTTTTTCATAGCTGTTTCCAGGATTCATATAGGCTTATGACCTACCAATGAAAAGATCTCTTCCTCCTCTTTCCGACGAGTGGTTAAGTGTTTATTTGTGATGAAAGGAGATAGTGTGCAGACTAAAAAAATATGAACACGGGTTTTAGAGGCTTGAAAGTGCTAGATATTACACAGTTTGGCACAGTATAGTGCTCTTTATTTCATTATTATTCATCACTACTTGATCCATTTTTTATCCCTGACCATGAGGACGTCTAATCACATCGAAATTCGCTATATTATGCTCATCCACTCCAAAAAGGGGTGATCAGCAGCTGATTCATTCCGGGATCTGACGCAAACCTATGGAGAGGGGACAATTGGACTAATGACAGTTCGAGAGTGGTTTGAAGTGGTTGAGAGTGGCTGAGCTATGGCTGGAAAGTACTGGAAGATTATCCCCCATACACACCAGATAGAGTTGCAACTGACTTGCACGTCAACAGGTCAATTTCCAGCAGTCTGCAGGGAGAAGTGTTTGTTGATTTTGAACAAGTTGTGAAGGCAGTCAAGGGCTGGATTGCCTCTTTCATCACAAACAAACATTTAACCACTCATTGGAGAGAGAAAAGAGATCTTTGCATTAGTAGGTCACAAAGGTCATGAAAACAGCTGTAAAAAAGGCAATTACGGCGGATAATTATTGCTCGACCCGGTAAAACTGAGTAGAAAACTTAGATTTAGCAGGAGGCGAAGGACATTATAAGACCGTCCATTTGAGACTGTCCGTTGATTTGTAAGCAGAAGGCTTTTTTCAGAAGCTGAAATTGATGCTCTTCTCGCCACTGCCCAAGCTGTTCGTTCAGCCAACAACAATGAAGCACATGAAATCATCCCTCCCACAGCCATTCTCTCTCGTCCCAGTATGTTTAAGAGTGGAAGCACAGGCAGCTACGCCACTCTCGGCTACAATCCCTCACAATACCAACCGGTTTGTCAGCACTTTTTATATAAAACCTGTTGAATGGACCACAAAGTTTTGAATTTTTTGCTCCCATTCTTATCCACCATCTTGAGATGGTTTAAGCCTAAGGATGGAGGACAAAAAGTGGGTGAACTAAACTTTGTAAATCTTCGAAGAAATGGTACCCTATAAGTTCCCAACTTTGAAAACTTTTTTACTATAGGTTGTTGTCCGCCGGTGTATCTACTAGAGCAAACATACGCTGGCCTAAGCTCAAGTCTAAGCCTAAGTTTGGGGTCCAAGGGCAAAATGGGGGATCGGGTTTCATTTTTCAATCTCAAAGCATGAGTTCCATATACCCACATATTCAGGCCTATGTTCCCCCTGTTCGAGCTGTTCTAACCAATAGTAAAATAGCAGAAAGATGCCGCTTCTGGCCGGACTGCAGGTGAGATCTACAGTTGTTTATCTAAAATATTTACAAAATACACGTCATTTCCATTCAGAAATGAAGACATTTGCCCGTTTCACCACCCCACCAAACCTTGTGCCAATTTCCCCAACTGCTGGTTTGGTGACAAATGTCTGTATCTCCACCCCAGATGTAGATATGGTCCCAATTGTTCAAAGCCGAAATGCCAGTTTATGCACACAAAACTTCCTCCTGTTACCAGGTACTAATTCAATTCGGTAGGCATCAAGCAATAACCACATTTTCAGCACCGCTCCAACAGTAACATTTGCCTCCAGCTCCTCCACAACCAGTGCTCCAACCAATTCACACCAAAATTCTGCCCCTTTTGATAATGGCAAGGAAAAGGAGGTGAATCAAGACTCTGCTACCAGCAGTCAGAGCCCTGCAGCAGCTCCGCTTCCAGTCAACAGCATGCCGCCACCCAACCAGCCAGCGACTACAGGACCAGACGTGCCATTGGCATCTCCGCCCAGCTCAGTGATAGCAAAAAACAACAATATTTTGTGTCGATATGCTGGCAAATGCCAAAATATCAATTGCACATACAAGCATCCACCGGTTAGTAGGGCTGTTTCGACCTTTTGGCGCTACTCGGTTACTCGGCTATGTCCCTCATACAAAATCGATCTTTCCAAAAGTGTTTAATAACCATTTTTATGTATAATTTATGCCAAAAAACCAACAAAAAGACTATTTTAAAGGGTTTAAGGGCTGTCTTGGGAGGGGAAGGAAAAAGAATAGAGCCACTTTGTAAAAGGGCTACTCAATTGGCAATAAGAGCTGTATAGGGAGGGGAAGGAACAAGTAAGGGGCCACTCTGTAGCAAAAAGCTATTTTCGAGTGATTTATGTCTCAGGTATGCTTCAACTCCAAGCCCCCGTCGCCTCCGCAAGGGGGCGATGGGGGCTTGAGAGTTAGAGATGCGCGTACAGACTTACCTGCGAGATAAATCCGAGCAATACTCTTGATCAGAGAATGCATCTAGAGGCACTTTCTGCCCTGGTTCAGTAAGGGAAGTTCAGTACGAGTGAAGAGCCCTTCAAATTAGTGGCTTCCTATGACTCCCTTCTCCCCCCCCCCCCCTCAATTCAGCCTTTATTCCCCTTTAAGTTACTATTTTAGCCTCTTTTTAGCGAAATTGTTACTTAAAAATGGTTTCTAAGCACTTTTGAAAAAATCCATTTGGGGGGTATAACCGAGTAGCGTCGACCTTTTTGATTTGGCTTTTCTAACCCTCTATGGTTTAGCCTTGTCGATTTGGATCGAATTGCATGAACTTCAACTATTGCTCGTTTCTGCACCGCAAACCAGGCTTCGCTGCTAATCGCTACAAATGGGTAGCACCTTCTCTATCTTCATAGAATAATGCAGCAATATACCTTTTTTTGTTTCCATCTTGTCTACCGTATTGACATAATTGCTGTTTCTTTGCAGTCAATGATTTGGATGGTTGAGCAATTAGTAGAGACATTTTTTGAAGGGTTTTTTCCTCGTTTAGAAAAAAAAAGGAAATTCATAGAAAAATTTTGTTTAGAATTTTTTTGCCATACATTTTAGTATAAAAAAGAATAAATAGTGAACTAATTGGTTTCACGCCTGGTTAGATGTCGGCCAAAGATCATATCCTGGCGCTTCACTGTTGGCCAAATTTTTATGGAAATCAACTTTTGAGGAAGAATATATGTTTTAAGCCTAAGCCTAAAAGTGAAAAAAATCTCACACCAAGTGCACATCCACATGGTTTGGTTGGTGCATGGACAAACACCTACATTTGTGAACCTTCCTAGCAAGACAAACCGAAACAGGGGAACAAAATGTTGAAAAACATGTTGAATTGTTCATGGCCAACTGTCCACGGCCAAAAAAATCAGAGCTCGACAAAATCATATCCTTGTCCGTAGTTGTATGCCTAAGTGTACATAGGTTCAAAAACAGTGCCATATACACTTGGGTGATGACGCTTGAAATTAGAGTAGATATGGTACTTGGTTTTGAAATTTTAGACCCTTTCAGTTCCAAAGTAAACAATTTTTGTTGAAACAAGAACGGCTAGGAGCTCTGGGTGACAAGCGGAGACTTGTCAACTAAAAAGAAATATTTGTTATGTGACAAAGGTTTTCGAGATTGAAAAATAGTTGGTTGCCGGTTTTGATGTAACCAATAGGCTCTTGTTGAGGCTTAAAAGACAATAATTGCTTCTATGTTGGATAGATGTTTTTATATTGTTCGATTTATGAATTTTTTTGTTTACAATAAATTTTATTTATAGGCTTATTAGCAGGGACAAGAAAGAACAAATTTATTCCATATACACACACAAAATTATCAGGCTTCTGTTGTGTATACCCATATTAGAGACTGTGACGAGCGACATTTTTTGGTATTTGTTTTTTTTTATAAAATTATCTGGCTACTAGGATATAGAGAGGACCCAATAGAGCTGTATAATGGAGGGGAAGGGACAAGTAAGGGGCCACTCTGTACAGCTGTAGGAAAAGAAAAGATCTTGAACATGGTTTTCCTTACAGTGACCTACCGCATTAAGGAGCTCTGGTATGCATGATCTCAAGCCACCATCGCTCCCGCAAGGGGACGACGGCGGCTTGAGAGTAACAGATGTGCGCAGACCTACCTGCTAATTCTGATTTGAGGAGGGGGGGGGCTTTACCCTAACAGCGTCAATTATTTGATAGAAAATTTAGGGAGGAGCGAGTCCAATAAGTACCAAAACGTCGCATCGTAATACTGCAAAAAGGCAACTCCCAGTCTCTAATCTATACTAAAAGATGTATTTACAGTTTATACAATTGGCACCGGTTCCGTCAAAGAGCATTGCAGATAAATGGGAGGGGTTGTGATTGTGGATGATGAGCGAAGTGTTTTTGTGGTTTTCATACTGGCCACATTTTTTAGATCGACTTCAGCCTCGTGGCTGGACTCTTCCTCTTCTTCTTCATGCTCATTGCCTTGGCAAGGGGTCTGACTAAGACGTTTGATCTGCTCTTGGAGAAGCATTTCCATCGAATAACTGAAATAAATGTCAGCTTTTTATTTGTGCATCGCATATTTTTTGCATAACTTTGGCCCACCCTGTAGTTATCCACCTATACTTTTGTGTATTCCTTCTTTTTCCACAACTTACCCAAATTTGAGCTGTCCCACAATATAGACAGCCAGCAAATTCCAGGCTTCCGCTTCAATTGGACACACACTTCCAAATCCAAAACCTCTTTTACACATCATAATGGAAGGAGTGGGTGTGGACGAGGTAGATCCTCCATTCTCCAGCTTATTGCCTGGAGTTGAATCCAAAACAGGAGCACTGTGACAGTAACGAGATGAAGTGTTGCCGGCATGGATAGACGGAGAGAGCAGGGGGGAAGTGTCGCCAGGACTGCTGGATGGATGTCGAGAGCTGGGCATCTGCTGGTGTTGTACATTCCCAAAGTCGTCTGCAGCTGAAGAAGGTAGAAGAAAGCGGCGTTCAGTAGAGTTTGTGAGTGATGGGCTCTAAAAAAGTGATTGTTTGTCGGCACACCTCAATCACTCCACCTTTTTAAACGATCTCTAATCCTTGAGCCTTTAAACGTTCGTCGTCAATTTTGTTTTGTTATAATAGACTCTGTCCAGACAAATACTAGACGACAAATGTCATGTGGTACCAGTCAAAAATACTTTTTTCTTAGGCGTAGGCACGCAGCTCAAAATCGGCGCCTGATGAAAGAAATCTTTTGTTTCATATATCGAATAAAGGCTGCGAAAACAGAAAAAGTGGTATCTTTATTTGGTAAATTCAAATTTGGAGAGGAGGGGTGGTAGTTTACCCCAAGGGTAGTTTACGGAGTCTGAAAATACCAGTCTGCCTTAGCCTACCAAAAAAAAGGTAAAAAATTGAAATTTTGACAGGAAAAAGACATGAAATATTTTATGGGAAGGGTAAAGGGTAATATTGATTGTCAATGCCATTCAATGTAACTGGCTGTTTCTATGTATCATTTTTCAAAACACTCACCTCACTGCCCCTACTGGACTCCACTTGCAGATCTTTAGCAGCATTATTAAATCCAAAAATAAGAGTCTCCCAATAGTTTGAAGGCACAGTGGCAGTACGAATTTCTGCGTCCGACGTAAGATACAGAGCATATTCAGCACCAAACTCTAAGAGTCTATCAGTGGTCAAGTGGGGCTCTTCCAGGCTGCGAATCACTTCATTGAGAGTGTCGGCAAACCGCTGAATAAATTCTTTTTACTTAGCACAGGACACTTTAGTGGATAGAAGTAGACCTGGAAATGCACTCTAAACTTGATGTGCTCCTTCCACATTTGTCTTGGATCTGTGGCAAGACGTTCCAGTCCAATTACTTGGAGCAGCTTAGGATCTTTGCGGAAAGTGGTTTTGAAAATGTTACGACCCATATCGTTGATAGCCTGTTTATCCAATTCTGCCCATTTCAGCTTAATCATCTTCTTTTGGTTGACACTCAAACCGGTGATTGAGCACACAGGCACACGGAAACTCGACTCATGGCTCCTACACATTATGTGGTTAATTGTTTATTATTTCAAATCTGTTATTTATATGACTTAGCGGAATACTACTGGCTGAGGCAAAAGTTCCCGACCACTCTTAAAATCTGGTTTTTAATTATGATATGCGTTCTATCCGAGTGCTTGGCGTCATTTGAAAGCCCTTTTTATCCTGTACAAAATGATATATAAGTCTAGACGCTTACACAAAAACATTACAATTAAAAAAGTGGTAAAAACTAAAAACATATTTGCTCTATTCTGTGGCAGTAACATTGGGGGGGAGGTGTGGTAGTATGAATTTAATATATTTTTTACCTTTTTTATTTAGTAAAAACAGACCTATTGGTATACCTAAACGATTTTGCTCTCCTGGAAAGTGGTCTGTGCTTTTTTAGATCGTTGGAAGCGATGCTTGTGTTGTCGGCTGTAGATGGAATAATTCTGCAGATACATTTATATTTTAATTATGCTATCCTGATTTAAGACTTTCATTTGTTCAAATTGAATTTTTTCACTTTTTAAAGCTTTATCTGAAAAACTTACTTATTTTTAAAAGACTCTGTCCTTCCTAGTGAGCTATCTATAGAATTTTTGGGAGACAAAGATCTGTGCTTAGCCAGTTTATTTTTACGCTCTTCTCTGTGTATGGAGCTAGTAGTTTGCGCATAAGACTGGGATCCATTTCTTTCAAGAGCAGTTCCATGCCTAGAGTCGTTGTTGCCCATCAAACAGGTTGTAGAACGTCAAATATCACAGGTTAAATATTTAGAAGAACCTTAATACAATATTTTTAAAACTCAAACACGGTTTTTGTTCTAGGTTCCTCTGTTTATCTTATTCGAAACTCATAAAAATCCAAACTTTTTGCTTAAAAAATGGCTCCACAGTAAATTGAACCTCAACCCTAACAACGAATATGACTTCCATACTCCTAAGCGCAGTATCTGAGGTCAGAAAATACCATTTAAAAGGTTGCTACTTTGGTCCACCAAGGCAAGATATGGAAATTTCCGACTTATCAACAACCGACTTTCTGTGACGAGAAAATACTGAAAATAGTTCCTTTGTCGTTTTTAGCGTATAGAAATTGCTTAGAAATGGGTAAAACCTCTATTAAAAAAAACAATTGTGGAGGATGTATTGGTTGTTAGCGCCTAAATCTTTTTAACAAAAGCCTCTTAAAAACAACTAAAAAATATGATTTTTGCATGAAATTGGCATAATCCTACTGATTCTACTGTATTATACCACCCCCCCCCTCCCCCAAATGTAACTGCCGCCCTAATCTATTTTAATGCGCTAAAAACGGTAAAGCGAGTCGTTTTGGGCCGGTCCTTTGCAGTTAAAGCAGTTTTTTCTGCAACCCATTTGTGCAATTTTTTCGCCCTTTTTTGCCCTTTTTCCAAGTTTTTCTCACTGGACTATGGCAAAAAAGGCCTGAAATGCATTTATTTCTCCAGAATGCTCGGATTTATCTCACAGGTAAGTCTATGCGCGCATCTCTAACTCTCAAGTCCCCTTGTGGGTGTGGCACTCTGTTTAGCCACACTAGTATTCGCTTCACGACAGTGGGGACGATGGAAGCTTGAGAATTTTGATGCGCAAACAGGCATACCTGAGAGAAAAATCACTTGAGAAGCAGCTTTGGACGCATGAAAATAGCATGCATATCAGAGTCTTTTTATGTGGCAGAGCCCAGTTGGCAAAGCTATGTTCAAGAACTCCTCTCTACCTGAGTAGATCCTCCTATTTTTTTTTGGGGGGGGGGTATAATACAGTAGTATCATCTTACTCATTTTACAAATGCTTTTTTCAATAATTTTCATGCAAAACCTATTAAGTGAGATTGAGAAAATTGTATTTTGAAAGGAAAAACACGCAAAAATAATTAATAATTCAGAGCTTTGCTTAATCATGAAAGTAACACCCATTATAAAAAAATATTAGTAAACAAATAAACAAGTTTTTGGGGATAAAGTAAAGAATCGACACTCCTGTTCAATGAAACCAGAAGAGCAAAGACCAACAGCTTAATCAACAGCTTTGAAAGAGACGTTCAAGTACGTCACTTCATCAGCCACATTGCAAGCCACCATTTTTGGCTCTAAAATGAGCATGTTTAGAGAAATTTGGGGCCTACGTAAAACCATGTGCCGAAGCCAACAAGGGGAAGGACGCTGAAATCTCATTTTCCAAATGACCAAGCCAATTGTTCTCTTTTAAAAATGTTTTCACACTTTTTATGCTTCGCTTGTTTTATCTGTTGCCAGACCTTTCCATTGGAACTAAAAGAAAGTGGAAGATTGTGCCAAGGAAAGCCTCTGTTATCCAATTAATAAAAGGGCTGTCCGACAACTCGTAACTTTCTTACTCGAAAACTTGAAAACTCGTAATTTTGCAAACTTGCAAGCTTGCTGGCAGTCTTAAAAATAAACATTTTGCAGTAAAAATTATTGATAAAAAGCCACGAAGTTTGCGAGCTCTTAAGACGAATTCACGAATTTTCGAGTTAGCAAGTTACGAGTTGGCTTAAGGCTTAATTGTGTGCCTAAATGTGTAATACCTAATATTAGAAAATATTCCCCAGTACAACTTCCCAAAAACCGACCTTTTATTGCGAGAAAGTGTGGAAAATTGCTTTTTTTTAATCCTTTTTAGCGTGTTAGAAATGCTTAGAAGGGTCTAAAACAACAGGGGGAAACCAAGGTATAAAATCGGTACCCATTCTACAGTAGGGTCAAGCTTGGTATTACCGAGTGACTATTTGAGGGGGTAGTTACAACCAAGTAGTGCCAATTTTTCAACAAATTCTCAAAAAGACTTAAAATATCAACAGCAAAAAAATTAAAATAAGATCTGTACTACCCTGCATAAAAACTCGGCTAACAGAAAGGATATAAAATAAGCAATAAATAGAATGTAATAAAAAGCGAAGAATTAGAGTTTAAAACACGAAAAAAGAGCTAGACGAAAGAGAATTGAAAATGTTTGTTTCTTCTTCTAAGAAAAATTCATTGCTTTGTTATTTTTTGTGAAAAGTGAGGCCTTTGTTCCATCCCCAGAGGCTTTTGACCCATCGCCAACTGACACTTGTTAGGAACAGCTACAAACGGAAGCTGCAGCGGAAAAAAAAAGCTTGGATTGATTGGCTGGAATTTATTCACTCATTCATTCCAAAACGCTGTTTTATGACAGATTACTTGATGGAAGACGTGATTGGCAACTGTCAGTTGACCTGAAGCAGACTAGAAAGTAATGAATATTGTTTTACAGGCCAGTAATAGCACATCAAGTGTCTTCCCTTTTTTTAGTTTTTAACAATGAGGGAAAACTACGTAAATCTTTTTTTAACTTTCATCAAAAATATTTTGATCACTACCCCGCGGCTTTTTAAAACGCCGAAAGATATTGATAATGCATTTTCTGCTGCAGGTTTTCACGTTGATGTCGAAAATAAGGCCCTAGTTTTTCAAATAGATTGCATAATTCGCGAAAAAACCTGTTGCTCAGGTCAAGACATAGAATCTTGGTTCCACTGCATTATAAATCCCTCCCCAGAGGTTATAGCCCCAAATAAATACAACAATCAAAAACTATCATGAAGAGCTGTATAAGGGAGGGGAATGGATAAGTAAGGGTCCACTTTGTAGGAAAAAAAGACCTCGATAGTATCCTCTTCAGTGACCTATTGCATAAAGAATCTCCGGTATGCATGCTATTTTCATGCATCCACAGCTTCTTCTCGATTGATTTATGTCTCAGGTATAAACATAGTTTGTGTGCGTATCTCAAATTGAATCGCAAATTGAACTGTAGGCGAATAGGTTGTAGATGAATTGACCTACAGGCGAATTGAACTGTAGGCGAATAGGTTGTAGATGAATTGACCCATAGGCGAATTGAACTGTAGGCGAATAGGTTGTAGATGAATTGACCCATAGGCGAATTGAACTGTAGGCGAATAGGTTGTAGATGAATTGACCTACAGGCGAATTGAACTGTAGGCGAATAGGTTGTAGATGAATTGACCCATAGGCGAATTGAACTGTGGGCAAAATGATTGTAGGCGAATTGACCTATAGGCGAATTGAACTGTAGGCGAATAGGTTGTAGATGAATTG
>BBSZ01006620.1:0-10688 GCA_000981365.1 Subanguina moxae | reverse complement strand
TTAGTAGGTCAAAAATCTCAGCCAAAGATTCAAACCTGAGCCAATAAAGCAGCCTCGGGCACTTCGAACTCAAGGAAAGCAAAACCTTTGTGATGCTGAAAAACAGTTCGACCAAAGCATGGGTAAAGAAATTTCGAACACGGACAAAATTTGCTCGCGCCCGAAATCTGCTCGCAATTGGAATTGACACTAGGTGAATTGGCTCAGAGCCAATTCAGCGTGCACCTACAGAATCAAGTGTGTGTCCACTTTGACATGGTTTTTTTTTACTCTTAACTTCTACAACCCACTTTTTCAGCTATTTCACATTTAGAAATTATCTTATTCCAAAAAAGCCCTTTTTCATCTATTGCACCTAGAAGTCTACTTAATCTCTTCGAAAAAAAGCGGCCGAATATCCGCTCAGAATTTCTTAAACCAACTATCTGAGTACCCAACATCAATAGAAGCCACACACATTTTTGAGCATACAACCAACCCTACAGTAGGCCAGCTTAGTTTAGCCGTAAACTAGCGTATACCTTATTCCATATAAGTTTAGTAGTTCACAGGATGTCTGGAACCAATACCAGCCATAGATTAGCGAAACTAAAAAGACGCCCACTTAACGGACGCAGTTGACCAGCCGGAGTAATATTTTTTTTTATTTTTATGTTTTTCTTCCAAATTCTGGGCGCGAGCAAATTTTGTCACGTACCGAAGAAACTCTTTTAATTACCCATCTATTTGACAATTTGTGTACCACTTATTTTGCAAGAAATATGACTTTTTGAAGCGCACTGAACCTGCTTTTGAACTAAATAACGAATTGTTTACTGGACGAATTTGGCAAATTAGCGCTGGCTAGCATGCGTCATTTATCCGAGCAAGCTTGTAAATGTTACATGACTTTCAAGATAAATGGAGTAAAGATTGACAAATAAATGGCTGTAATTAAAAGATTTTTGCGTCATTATACAGAAACCAAAGAGGGTAGACAATAACTAAAAAATCACCCCAGTCACAGTGTCCCATGACATATTTATAGACTTAATTGGGCCAAACACAGAGAAATTTTGCTTGATTTGCTCTTCCCGTACTTCGAATGAGATGGAACCGATGTAGACACGGGCCATGAGAGAAAGAGCTTGAGCATACATTGCCACCTTCTGTTGCTGAAAACAAAAAGCAATGAAAAATTCAGCTCAGTTAACGAGAAAGAATAAGTTCTTCTATAAAGTCACAAAACGTACGTTTTGCTGATGAGCAATTTGCTGTTTCAAAAGAACGTGCTTGATCGACTGTTCCAAAGCATATTTTCTGGCTCTTTCCAGGTCGTCACGCTGCCTTGCTCCGAGTTTAGTAAGACCCAACCCAATCACTTGCGCTTCCTTTTTGGCTCCAGGTCCAACAAACACCTGAAAACTTTATAAATTAAGGCCAGATAGTAAGACCCACTGAAAAAAAAGAAATTACATTGCCATACTGCTGCAACAAAGGCATTGCAACCAAACTTTCAGCAGGCATTTGCACTACTGTATTCGTCTCAGATGCGGTTTCCCCGTTTTGAGCTTCCATAACTTTGCAAAGCTGCAAAGAAGATTTAAACAAGCTAAAAGGAATTTTAGCAGATTTACAATAGGGTGGTGCTGGAAAAATTCTATTTACAGCACTGCGATAGGGTAGTTGGCGGTCGGTTTACCGAACCTGATCAATTTTTGGCAAATTAGCCGAAACCGAAAACCGGGTACTAAAATATCCGGTCTTTCCGGTCTATGCACTGGATAAAATAGCCTACGAAACCAAAAAGGCACTAAATAGAATGACTCTCAAAAATAAAGCAAAAGTTCATAGTCGACCGTTTTCTTTCAAACAAGTATGAAACTAAAACTTACAACAAAAGTATTTCACTTTTACATCTTACGATACAGGAAAGCATTTGTTTTTTTTTTCTCTCTCGCTTGTTTCGTCAATTTTCTTGCTAGTTCTTGTAATTTTCTGCTATTTTGTTATTGGTTGCTTTTTAAATATGAATACGTTGAGGTCAAAGAGCTGTGCAAGGTCTTAAAAGCATTTCATGTCAAGACGTGCCGTGTAAGTTTGTTTGCCACTCTTTATTTAAGATTGATCTAAACCTGATTTAGCTTTCCGCTAACCAGTCAACTGCTTCAAGTTACTTGCCAACGGTAAAGATGATGCTGGAACACCTGCAATTAATGCCTAATTGAAGTCATGCAGTTAGAAATGTAAAATTTTTGGGAGTAGTATGGAAAAGACACCCCAGTCAACTCTGGAACCCATTTTAATGTACCGTATTGTCTTTAATAAGTAATAAGTCTAAAAAAAAAGGCCCCATGGGGCCTTTTTTTTTTAACCCTTCTCGGGACACGGGGTCTTATTAGAGAGTGGGGCCTTATTACAGAGCGGGGTCTTATTTTTCAACCTGACAGAGTTAATGGTGGGGCATTGAGCAGGAAGAAACAGATATCAATTTTTAAGATGTCAATGATGATAAATTGGTAATGTATGATGTTTAAACTGCCTCAACTTGAAAGCAGCCGTCGAATTAATTATTTATTCCGTCAAAATATTCATTTACCCCGTCAAATTTGAATTTTCCGCAGTGCTGTACAATGTGTTGTCCTCACGTCACAGTAAACTTTAACAAAGATTTGCCAAAGGAGAGTATTTATCTAGGAACTTTTCAAGAAATGAAAGATGATGTGGTAGTGCTGCTAGGGCAACTTCATTTTCTTAACTTGTTACAGCAGCTGATGCATGGTTGGAGTGTTGATCCTGAGCAAAAAGTAAGAAGTTTATATCAATTCTCGGCCGCGACTGTTGGAATTAAGAATGAAAAGAGGTCGAAAAAAGAAGGTTGGCCGAGATTTAGAGCACTATAGTTAAACGTTGGTCCTCATATTTATGTTGATGACGTTATTTTCCGTAGAGCTGTTGAATTGTTTACCAATAAACAGTTTCCTTTGGTCATTCCTCTTCTTATTGCTGTTTTCTGAAGTGTGAGTTGACACTTTTTACTGGAAACCGGCCATTATTTTAGCGAAGCCTAGCAGCCTGTATTCAGTCATTGCGTTAATTAAAGCCACAAGCGAAAGCCTAACTAGTAAGTAATTTATTGAAGAGCTAAATTGTTGCGCTTCATTTATAATCCTTAAGGAATAGTAGTCAGTCATTATTTTTTCAAAAGCTTATTGTGCTAAAAAAATAAGAGAATCAATCAATAAGAAAAATATTGACTAGGTAAATGATTTGACGGGACATAGTTTGACGGCGTGAACGAGTAATTGGACGGGGTAAAAAATTATCTATATGACGGAATAAATGATTAATTTGATTTGTAAAACTAGCTACAGCCGTCTAAATTGTGGTGTAAAATAATAGCTAGTGATGTGCACGGGACGGGATCCCGTCGGGATCCCGATCCCGCCCGAGCCATTTTCAGACAAAAATCCCGTCCCGAAATCCCGCCCGATCGATTAACAAAATCCCGATCCCGATCCCGAAATTTTTTTGGCTAAAAATCCCGTCCCGAAATCCAGCCAGAAGGCAAATGCACATCACTAATAATAGCCTATATTTGGGTATGGTAATTTATTTTTCCCGCTTTTGGGGAAATGGGCGGATAGTGGAGGGTGGGGCCTTATTTTTCAACCCTTCTCAGGACATGAGACCTTATTAAAGAGGGGTCTTATTAGAGAAAATACGGTATACGCGTTTCAGGCACGTTGAAATTAAGAAAATCACGATCCTAGGAGACCAAATCGTATCTGTCAAAAAAAATCAAATACATATTCGGTCATTTACGATTAAAAGAGGTAATCTAATACTTGTCGAGAAATGACAAATGATCATCTGTATTTTGTGCCATTCTATCCAACTTACTGCAGTTCCAAAGAAAAGCTTTCTGGAACCGATTGTCTGCCTTAAGCGCAATTAAGTTTTCGTCCTTGGAAAAGGCATAACAAAAACAGCACAAAGAGACAACTTCTAGAGTCGACTGGGGTGCCTATTCCATACTTTAACCAAGCTTTATTAATAAAATGTATTCGAAGCCGAAGCTTAGTGGCCAGCACCTTTAGTCAATAGTGAGCAAACTTTCTCTATTAAAAAGCTTTGCTACTACAACGCTCTCAGAAATAGGTACTTAATCTTATTTTTTTTTATATACTTTTATGATGTAAATGTTTTTCAGAATGTATGATGCTACCGCAGAGATCCTTATTTCGATCAAAACGAGTTTGAACAAGATGAAGCTGGTTCCAACAACTGTTCCAGGAGATGAAAAAATCAAGCAGTACGAATCAGAAATTGAAAATTTAGAAAATTTTGAATGATTGTGTTATTAGTGTAGCGTTATGCCAATAGAGCAAAATTATTTCCGCGATTTTTGTCAAAAATCACAAAAGACCGGATCGCGGTCGGCTAACCGGGTAGCTGGAAGAAACCGGAACCGAATACCGGGTACATCAAATTCCGGCTAGCCGAAAACCGGTTAGGACAAAATTAACCGACCGCCAACTACCCTAGTTTACAAGAAGTAACCACAAAATCTGTTTTGAAATTTGTATGAACAAATTTTTGGTTCTTTGCAGGACAAAATGTTGCTTCAAAAACCTTAAAAATGAGTTTATGCAGTCGCTTTATCCCTGATAGCTTCTTAATCGACTGATTTCTTTCGCAAGTTTTTAGCTTTGCACTATGCGAATGGCACACCGATAAGCCATCCAACTTTGACGAGCACCAACTTCGGGTCTTGTTGGAGGAGGATGGGCGTCAAACCGAAAGGGAATTGGCCGAGAAGATCTACTCACTTGATTATCTGCAACCACCTCAAAAAGGACTCACTCAAAAATTGGGAGCTTGGGTGGTAGTAAAGACTTCAGCAGAAAAGACCCGCCAAATCATCCTGCTCCACGACAACGCCAGAACCCATGTTGCAAAACTCGATCAAAGAACTCAATTGGGAGGTTCTTCAGCACTCATCGCTTCAACAGACTACCTTTTCCGCTTGTTATCCAACCACATGAGGGGCATAACCTTCGACGAGGAGGAGGACCTTGAAAACTGGCTCAAGGAGTTCTTCAAGTCTGGACCCAGCGATTTCTGGCGAAGTGGCATTAAGCTGACATTTTGAAATAAACTGACACTGACTCCAAATGTCAGTGTCATTTTAGATGTCAGCCTGACGTCAGTGTCAATTATGAAAACACTGCAATTAACTTGAACTCCAAACTCTAAATTTAACTATAATTGGCGCATACGAGCACAGATTTTTAAACTTATTTTAGCTATTTTTTGATAAAATTTAATAGTCTTTGTTTTAATGTACAGTCCTTGATCTCCTCCTTTTAAAGAAGTATCAACTAATTGAATGTTTTTACAAAAGTTGAAGGTTATGGTGTTTGAATGGAAGTGCCCCTTGCTTGATTCAAAGATTTTTTTCTCCGACTTTTTTCAACAGCACCCAGTCAGTTGATACCTCATTAGAAAGATCAGATCAAGGGCTATATATTAAAACAAAAATTATAAAAGTTTAATAATAGACAGCTGAGATAATCACAAAAATTTGACAGGATAAATACATATTTTGTCGGAAAAGACACATAATTTCACAGTGAATTTAAATTTGAGACTACTTATGTATTACTAACAGTTGTAAAAAAATCATCGCTTTTCTCACTTGCCCGCAAACTCTCGTTCGCGAGTGAGAGTTTGCGGGCAAGTAAGAGAAGTGATGTGAGTTTCAAAAACACTGCCTAAAACACAGGCATAAATGACACTTGGAAGAATATGCACAAATTAAACTAAATGTGGGAACGCGTTTATTCAATCAAATTAGGCAACACATAACCAAAATATAATGGCTTCCAACAATAACTTTCAAAAAGAATCAGCCTGTAAAATCGCCATGATCAAACAAAATCTGGTCATAGTAGTCCGCGGATATAGTTCTTCCGTCGAAGTAACGCTTATCTAATGCCATCCTAAAAAATTAATTTGTTAAAAATAGGTTTCAAAAAAGTCTTACTTTGCAGATTCTGCCGAAGAAGGATCCACATAGTTTACAAATACTTTTACATTTTTGGAAACCTCATCCTCTTGCACAAAGCAAACCTGTAAGGTAAAGGGTTAAAATGGTTAGAAAATGTTTGAATTTGATTCTTTTAGTTGTCTTTTTTTGTTATCTAGCTTTGGATTCCCCTTTCACAATGAAGTATCAACTGGCTGGGTGTTGTCGGAAAAAGTCGGAGAAAAAGGTTTTTGAAAGGAAATGCCCCTTTGTTTATTAAAATACCTTTTTCTACAACTGCTACCAACAACGTCCAGTTAGCTGATACCTCGAATAGTATGAGTTGACCTGGGGTTAAACGTTGAAGCAAAAATTAAAAAATATTATGGAAAAACAACTGAAATAATCAAGTTTAAAAAATTTGATGGGGCAAATAACTAATTTGACGTGGAAAATTACGCGCTCTCGCCGTGTTTTCTACTCAAATACCGTATTTACTGTATTTGCACCCCACAGTCTGTAATTTTTCAAACCTAAGCTTGAAGGTCTGCTATAATTAGAGAACGGGGTACGAACACAATAAATACGGTAATTAAAAATCTTACATCTTGCACTGGTCCAAACTTTTGACATTCCGACCGAATTTCTTCTTCCAGTTCATTGTCTATTCCGTCAACTGTTACCATATTTTTGAGGCAAATTACAGAAGAGCGATTTGTTCGCTAAAGCAATGTTTTATATAAAGCTGATTATAGAAATTACCATAAGTTTATGCATCAGTAAATGTCTCGCATCGTTTCCTAAAGTTCCAACTCATCAATTAATCTAATAAAATTTATTTTTTAAAAATCTAGCCTCTAATTTCCACGTGTTCTTGCGATGCAAGTGTGGCTTCTTCGTTCTAAAATATAGGAACTCTTCATCATAAAACTTTGATTAGAGGATATTCATTGAGGCGTACGGCATTCAGATATAATTTTTCAATTTCCCCATAAAGTCCAAACTTGAGAAAAACTACCAACCTGAGCGTTGACTGCCTGCATTTGGTCGTTTATCATGCCCACTTTTGCCGCAGCTGCCAAAGCTTGGGGTGTGGAAAGCTAAAAATATATCGTATAACCTCTATTAATACCTCCCCCCCATTCGTCACGACGGTCGGTGGTCAAAAATCGTTGACCACCGACCGTCGTGATGAATAAAGGGGGGTTTTAATAGAGGTTATACGGTAAGTGTTTCGCATTTTTTGACAAAAATAAAAACCTTTAATACAAACCTTGGGTCCTTGTGCCTTTGGGGGCTTAACCTTTTTCTTTTTACGATACACATTGTCAGCACCGGATCCTTTCTGCTCTTGCTTAGAATTTTTGGCAAGTTGTTTAGTGCTAGTATCTCGAACAGACAACGCTCTAGACGTAGAGGTAACGTCAGGTCCTCCGATTGCCAGCATATCTCCGAATGGCTCTGAATTTCAAAAAAATACAATTACATCTAGAAACTAAGATATTAAAAGGTTTACCATCAAGTTCCTCGACCTTGTCCTTTGGCGCAATGAGTTCTGGAAGTGGTGCGAAACTGGCTTTTTGGTTCAGATCAATTGGTTTGATCTTTATCCTTGAAATAATGTCTTTTTTGACTGGAGGTTGACGTGGTGCTTTCGTTTCCTGTAAAAACTTTCTATGGTTAAAATTCAAAATTGCAGCTAAAAGGTGTAGAAGAACAGGCGTCTTTTGACTAGGACTTTAACTTGCATCCTCTTCAAGCCTTACCTCACTTTCTTTACACCTCTTCAATCACTTTACCGCCACACCCCTGAACCGGTTCTGGCCTAACTTTGTTTATCACTTTTTATTGTAAAAATCAAACAAGCTTACAGTATTCCTACGATAACTTGGATTTTACGCCTGCTTGGCTTTTGAACTCAAACTAAACCAAAAATTAAAAGACCTGGATTAACGTTGGCTGTGGACCCTCACTAATAGCCATCTTGGAAAATGTGACTGGAGTGACCTGATTGACTTGTATAGGAGCACCAGCAACAGTAGACACTGGTTGTGGAGCCAGAAGCTGTGGTGGAGGGAGGGGATCCACTATCGCTGGAGGTGGAACAACAGCTGCAAAGCCACCAAACCCACGTCGTCCACGAGAAGGAGGCGGAGGAGCATCCGCTTGAGTTATTGCAGGAGTAGTAGAACTGGCTGAGGCGATAGGAGAACCATCTAAGAAATTAATTGAAAGGGGCAATTAAACACATAATATACACCAACCACGTCGAGGAGAATCAGCGGCTTGATTATGGCAGGAAGCACTTGGAGAGTTGTTGCCTAAATTCTTCGAATTCGGTGAAGATATACCCTAAATATTTTGATTTAAATAACTGCTTTTCGCCAAAACATTCCGTTCTACAAACTTATACCCCAATTACTTCTTGAGCTTGAATCTTGGCCGTGACTGCCGCAGCAGCTGCCGCCGAAGCTGATGGCAGAGAGGACTGAGAGGAGGGCATCACATACGTCAATGCCTCCGGGGGAGTGATGCCTGAAAATGATGTGAGGAGTGAAAGCAGATCAAAAAAGCCGAAACAATAAGAAAAACGCACAACGACCAACTTGGAGGTGCTGCCCACCGAGATCAAAATTATTCATACCCTCGATGGCCTCTTTTACAGCCTGTGCAGTTTTAAACTCCAAATAACCAAAGCCTCTTAAATAGATTGTTGTGTTGAAAATTTTAAAGCAGGGCATGCCTGTGTCCTTTGCCAGGTTGCTTGGCCAACTGACATTTAACAATTTCACCAAACGCCTCAAACACGCTTCTCAAGTCTTGTTCTGATAGGTCTGGGTGGACAGAAGACACCTAAACAAGAATATAGAATCGACTTATAGCAACAAAGGTTTAAAAACTCCATACGTAGACCCTGTTGTAATCCTTGGCTTCTTGCATAACCATTTCGATAATTGGCTGGGCTTGGGGCATATTCGCTGGTCGTCCCACTGGCAACACTTTCAGATTACGTCCACCAACCAGCTTGCCGTTCATGGCTTCCTTAAACGTAAACATAGTTAGTAGGTCAAAAATCTCAGCCAAAGATTCAAACCTGAGCCAATAAAGCAGCCTCGGGCACTTCGAACTCAAGGAAAGCAAAACCTTTGTGATGCTGAAAAACAGTTCGACCAAAGCATGGGTAAAGAAATTCCGAACACGGACAAAATTTGCTCGCGCCCGAAATCTGCTCGCAATTGGAATTGACACTAGGTGAATTGGCTCAGAGCCAATTCAGCGTGCACCTACAGAATCAAGTGTGTGTCCACTTTGACATGGTTTTTTTTTACTCTTAACTTCTACAACCCACTTTTTCAGCTATTTCACCTTTAGAAATTATCTTATTCCAAAAAAGCCCTTTTTCATCTATTGCACCTAGAAGTCTACTTAATCTCTTCGGTCACAAAGCGGCCGAATATCCGCTCAGAATTTCTTAAACCAACTATCTGAGTACCCAACATCAATAGAAGCCACACACATTTTTGAGCATACAACCAACCCTACAGTAGGCCAGCTTAGTTTAGCCGTAAACTAGCGTATACCTTATTCCATATAAGTTTAGTAGTTCACAGGATGTCTGGAACCAATACCAGCCATAGATTAGCGAAACTAAAAAGACGCCCACTTAACGGACGCAGTTGACCAGCCGGAGTAATATTTTTTTTTATTTTTATGTTTTTCTTCCAAATTCTGGGCGCGAGCAAATTTTGTCACGTACCGAAGAAACTCTTTTAATTACCCATCTATTTGACAATTTGTGTACCACTTATTTTGCAAGAAATATGACTTTTTGAAGCGCACTGAACCTGCTTTTGAACTAAATAACGAATTGTTTACTGGACGAATTTGGCAAATTAGCGCTGGCTAGCATGCGTCATTTATCCGAGCAAGCTTGTAAATGTTACATGACTTTCAAGATAAATGGAGTAAAGATTGACAAATAAATGGCTGTAATTAAAAGATTTTTGCGTCATTATACAGAAACCAAAGAGGGTAGACAATAACTAAAAAATCACCCCAGTCACAGTGTCCCATGACATATTTATAGACTTAATTGGGCCAAACACAGAGAAATTTTGCTTGATTTGCTCTTCCCGTACTTCGAATGAGATGGAACCGATGTAGACACGGGCCATGAGAGAAAGAGCTTGAGCATACATTGCCACCTTCTGTTGCTGAAAACAAAAAGCAATGAAAAATTCAGCTCAGTTAACGAGAAAGAATAAGTTCTTCTATAAAGTCACAAAACATACGTTTTGCTGATGAGCAATTTGCTGTTTCAAAAGAACGTGCTTGATCGACTGTTCCAAAGCATATTTTCTGGCTCTTTCCAGGTCGTCACGCTGCCTTGCTCCGAGTTTAGTAAGACCCAACCCAATCACTTGCGCTTCTTTTTTGGCTCCAGGTCCAACAAACACCTGAAAACTTTATAAATTAAGACCAGATAGTAAGACCCACTGAAAAAAAAGAAATTACATTGCCATACTGCTGCAACAAAGGCATTGCAACCAAACTTTCAGCAGGCATTTGCACCACTGTATTCGTCTCAGATGCGGTTTCCCCGTTTTGAGCTTCCATAACTTTGCAAAGCTGCAAAGAAGATTTAAACAAGCTAAAAGGAATTTTAGCAGATTTACAA